>PPHD01020602.1:0-13585 GCA_002909625.1 Bambusicola thoracicus | reverse complement strand
AGGCTATGAATTGCCCTGGCATTTTGATGGGAGTAATCAAGTAGCCCACTACAGTTTCAGTTTCCTTTTAGAAAGGACTTCTGGAAACTGCAAATCATCTGTGCTGCAGGACGGAAAAAGGCCAGAGTGAACAGTGACATCTTCATCTCCATTTGCTGACTGTTTTCCACATCTAAGCATCGCCTTGACTTGTCAGGCGTTAATTTTGCTCTCTTGACTCTTATCAAAACCTCAGATATACAGTAAAATGAGGGTGCCAATATTGGTGGATTGCTAAAAAAAGACATTGATGAAGAATTATATTGTCAGCTTTTTAGAAACTTTTAAACTCATGTCCGGTCCTAGGTTCTTATACGTAAATATTCATTTGCACTAATTCAGATTCTCCAGGTTGGGTCTGTGTTTGTACTCAGGTTAGCTGTCCATAGTCAATGAGGCAAAAATACACCAGGAAGTTTACTTAGATTTAGTTTACAATTAACAAGATTTAACTTAAAATTATAGGCTTCAGGAAGTATATGTAGATCTTCCTCCTTGGTTACCCAATAGGGACGAGGTAGTGGCTGAGCTTCTCCATTCCCAGAGAAGACCAGATCATTGTTAAAGGAAACATTCTGAGCTGACTGTGGCCATACTCCGCCCTGAGAGTCCATACATCAGGGACAGGCTTCAGTCTTTGCAAATTCATGTAGACTTAAAAAAACCTGACAGTCAGTTGAGGGTATTTTGCACTCAATGGCAGAGTTTTCACAGAAGTATTTTTGCCATTGAACAAATTCTTCTCTTTTCAGTGTTTTGTTTATATAACCTGAAACCCTTTGTCACTCAAAACTTCCACTGTCTTTAATCCAAGACAGTAGTGATCAGAAAATGGGAATGTAGAATATTAAAATCTTTTCAGTTTTGCAATTTTTAATCATCCTTGAAGAATATCCAGTTGACTTGAACTTGGCATTTGAAAAAGCCATACCTGATAAATATAAAGGCACTCATTATAGTCATGTGGCTTGTCATACACTGTTTTAATATTCTGCCTCAGGAAATCCTCAGCTATATCAAGAATCACATTGGAATGTACATTTTATACACATCAAGAAAAAGAGTTATAAACCAAAAAAATTAGTGAAAAGGTAATATTTTTCCATGATTATTCCTATTAAATATTCCGTAGACAAGAATTCATTGGCAGTTTTTTAACTTAGAGTACATGACACTAAAAAGTTTACAAGATTTCCGAGTGCGCTCAGACAGTTTTTATAAAGAGAATACTGAGATAGAAAAGTAAAAGACTTATGACTAATAATAGCAATAATAAAAACATCTTAAGAAATTAGATGCATTTACAAGAAAAAAGCAGCCACATACTGCATGGGAATTTACCAAGGTCAGAAGTGTATATATCCGGCTATTAAATTATATGACTTAAAAAATAGATTTTAATGAAGGTTATGGATACAGATGAAATAGGCAGGTAATCTTTGTGGTTAAATTAAAAAAATAAACAGAACAACAGCACAACTTCAGCATTTAAAGAAAAAAAAAATGGCCAGAGACATCCTTGTAAACATCTCAAATAGAAGTCTGGATGAAAGGGAGGAATAATAATCCTCTGAAATGCCTTCTAAAAGTGCTACTTTCATTCCTTTTTAGGAACCAAGATTATACAAACAGATTCATAATCCCAAATCCAACTTTCCAAGACAGTGCAACTGATTACAGTCATCTTCAGGTACTAATAAATTATCTGCTCCCCATGTTTCCATTTTAGACAGAGCATTAAAGGCACCTGTATAGAAAAACATTGGATTCTACTTCATGCACATAGTCTGATGACAAAATCCACAGAGGTCGACCTGGGTCTTTCATTCAACCTAAACAAGATACAATTTTACAAAAACAAGCCTTTAGAAGAGAACTGCAGTAGCTGCTTATGTGCTTAAGCACAAAAAGACACACAAAAAATGTGTAATTGCATTCATTTTTTCTCCTTCTTTGGGGCTGGAATACAATAATAGCTTATCCCACAGAATTGAGGATAACAATCAATTGACTCGATAATGTTTTGAAAGAAAACTATGAAAGAAACATGATTTTAAAACATTGCTCAGTAAATTACTGTTTCCCCCCGAAAATCAGAATAAAACAAATCAACCAACCAATCAGAACCACTTAAAATTCACAGGGCTAACTAAAAACAAAAGTGATCCCTTTCACTAGGCAATTAAATACTTTTCAGTATTTACTGGGCAAGTATGGGGATGAAGGGATAATAAGAATTTGAAGAATTTTGCAAAATTGTGAAACTAATATATTGCACAAATATTTTTTTTCTTATTCCACATGACTATTGGCAGAGATATTTGATATGGTAAGAACCATTATTTCTTCCTGTAGTCATGTTTCATATTTGTCTAGAATTCAATCAAGACCAAACTGGAAAAGTAGAAGGAAATTTCTCAAGGTAACCAAATTGAAAGCTATAAGGAAAGAAAAAATATACAGAAAAGATCTCAAATAGGAACAGATTTGAAAGAAATAATCCCATGCATAACTTGCACAATAAATAAATAAATAAATAAAGTTTTCTGAACTGGATCAAAAATCAAGGAAAAAATCAAGGAAAATATAGCACTGAAATCATGTACTCCAAGAATTGCATTTCCAGTAAGAGCTATTACTTCCCTTAAAATGCATTTAAAATTCAAAATTTCAGTTTTGTTGCTTGTAGTTTCTGTATATCTATCTTCCTTTTCCAGTCTTAGGAAATTCCCTTTTGTATAAAATGAAAATTATCCTATTCAAACAGAAATCATAAGGACTGGTAATGTTAAATGTGTCAAACAAACTTGCTGCATTTTTCCCACAGCATATTCTGTCCATCATTTCCTGCACACTACTGAGATACTGTCTCTTTCTTCTGACTCAGCTATACCGAATCTTTGCTACCAATTTGACTTTTTTTTTTTTTTTTTAAGCATTACCTTTGCTTTTGCTGGCATTCTTCTCCGAGGTTTGTGGCAAATTTTTAAAAAATTCATAAATAAATGGACAATCAATGTGGCATCCATAGTGAAAACCCTTCTTAAAGCTCAGTTTAACTACAAAAACACCCCACAGAAGCACACAGCTGGTGTCTCATGATTGCTCTTTCTTAGAGTATTCATGGATGTCTTTGTTACTTTAAGTTTTCTGCTTCTATCTTAAATTGCATATGGTTTTGTATAAAGAAAAATGCATCTTTTTAATGTCTGAGCATAGCTGCAAAAAACTAGTGATGATGATTCATACAACAATACCAAATAGTAAATAATTTCCTTCGTTACAAGCATCACTGTACAAGTAGAGTTTATTTATTTCATTCCATGTTGGAAGATTCGAATATTGCAGTTTTAAAAAAAAACATGTTGAGCATCACAGTTTCATTTGTGCATGGTTACTTCTGCTATCCTTGCCCCAGGATAGCCGCAGGTCAAACTTACGAGAAAGTCCAGCGATACCAAGATGAAAGGTGCTATATGAATTCAAAATCATTAAGAAGGATTAATACCACAATACTTTTTAAAGTCGGGTACTATTACCTCCTGTCACTTGGCACATGTCATTCAAATTAACCCAGTTTTAGCTTTTCATTTTCTTTCTGATCTGTTGTCTCCTGAGAGATGACTCCTTGTTGAATCATAGTGAAAATGAGTTACTGTAGCTCATTTACTTACACTACAGCAGAGTTGACTGTGCCTACAAAATTCCTGACATATACTGTTATCTAACCTCTCCCATGGTCTTGAATAATGGAGAATTCATAGGCTTTACAGACATGGATATATTTTCTGTTCTATTCTGTTTCCTATTCTACATCCTATTTCGTAAACTGAATTGTGCTTGCTGCAGAGTAAATATATATCTTGTGCTCTTAATGAGGTCTGTTAAGTAGCCACAAATACTAGGTAGACAACTTGTATGATACAACTGTATTTCTTCCTCCATTCTGCTGTTATTATGAATAACTAGAATTATTCAGCAAATAAATCTAGCACTCTGGGATCCTGTCTTCAAATTAAGGACTATTTTCAAGGTTTTAAAACTTCTATATAAATAGTATAACATATTTTTCAAATTCTGAAGTCATCTCTGTGAATTATGTTTGCCAAAAGTGAAGAGGTCTTTTTTATTCCTTGTTGGAGCAAATGACAGCATTAATTGGTTTACAGTTGTCACACCCTTGAGTAATACAATGTTCCCAAATGACCTTAAGTCACAATTGACATTCATCAGTGAAGAATATATCTGGACCTTACATGCTTTACTTGTTCATTAAGAGTGTACATCCAAGCAGGCTAACTAGGAGAGCTTACAGTTGACACCTGATGGCCTCAGACATACTGATAGCTCTGTTTGCTCTGGTGCTCGTGGTGAACGATCACTAACTTCTTCCTGTTAGCCATGTCGCAGTAGCCTATTGCCAGGTACTGCTGCTCGGCTGTAAGCCCTACCTTCCCTTGCCGAGAGAAGCTTTCCAGTGATGTTCCCTCCCTAAACACTTATAAAATCATCGCAGTCTTGTTTCTAGCTCCATTCAAATACATAAAGGATTATAAATCACTATTATAAAGCCAAAGGGTTTAGAAAGTAGTAAGATAGCAGATGAGGAGAGGAAAGAGATCACATAATTTTTACTGACTTGTTTGTGGGTGATCCTAGAAAGATTTTCTGCCTTTGGGTGGCATTTTAAGGAAAATATTTAATATTTTTTTAGCTTATCCATTTGTATTCAAAAACCTTCTTATTTGTAATACGATACCATATGTTGCAGGAAATGCTGATGGGTTAATTCTAGAGAATATTCTCCTCTTCTAGTAATTTTTAAACCTCGATAAATATTTTATGTATCATATAAATTAGTACGTAGTACTTTTCAGACTACTTTGAAACTAATGGGCTTTTTTCAGTTGGGTTTATTCCTTGCAGTTTAAATTAAGCTTTTCTACTGGTGGTGTATAAAAACCCTAAATTAAGAGAGCTGTATTGGAAATATTATATTATCTTTAATTTGTAAAGCTAAAAAAAATAATATGTCCAAATTGAGGTCTTATTTCTTCCAGAGAAATTAAACCTCACAGAGTAAAAGTAAAGATCCAGATAACACTATTGAAAATTTGCCTAATTTAATGACATGGAGGGACAGATAGTGAAGACAAATGTAGGCACCAAGAAATCAGAAAAAAGACAACTGTACTTTGATTCCTTAGATATCAGTGGTCATGAAGAGAAATACTGAAGTGTAGTCTTTACTTTTAATTCGTATTTTTAATTCAAACAGCTGGATATAAAGCATACATGTATGCGTGTGTATTAAGAAACCACTCAGTTATATTATTACTAGTCACACAATTGTGGCTGCAAGTAAAATTTAAACATTGGTAAATAGAACACTAGCCAGAGAGAAATTGAATGCTTAATAAGCAAGAAATCAGTGACATACTGAATCTTATTTAGTAATAATATTTTTTACTCTGCAAATCTAGTTCTGAGCAAACCAAACACCCCAAGTTTCTCAACATTATCTCTTGTTTCTGAAATTAATATTCTTGGTTGTAGAAAGAGAAGAAGCTGAGTGAATGTCAGAGAAAAAATTAGAAAGACTTTGAAAGAAGAAGATGTACATCACATGAACTACCTTGTAACAACTTCATTAAAACCTTATTTAAACTATCAGTTGGTCTAGAACTTTATTTTATCTACATATTAGTCTCAGAAAATATTTTTCACTACAGAACAGTCATGTTATTAAGAGACACATGAGATTCTTATATACTTTCTGAAGTGGGTAGGCTAAGGGACATGCATAAAAATTGTGAGATAAATCTTGCTTACAGGGAATGGTAATTTTTCCATTAAAATTATCATCAGCATGGTTAAAGGTGCATCAAATATTCACAAAGGGTGGATTTTACTCCTGTAGAGAAAGTCAGTGTTACAACCAACTTGCTATTGAAAGCCTGTTTAATTCCAGAGCTTTGACAAGAATTTCTGGAAGACTGTTGAAATTAATCAGCTCAATCTATTATTCTCTTTATAAAAAAGAGGTATTCTTCTCTCATTTCCCATCCAAGAGTTTTTCAAATACTATTTTATCTTTCTTGTTTCCTAGTCTCCCCAGTGTATTCATCTATAAATCCTAACAGTATTTCTTTTATTCCCACAGGTTAGCAGTTGCTTTGGCTTGCATGCATCTCTCCTTACCCCTGCCCCAAAGTCATGTCACTGTTTCAATTCTGAGACAAAGAAAGTGAGAAGCATATCTAAATACATGAGTGTCAAGGGAGTGATTTACCTAGCAACAGTAACCATGAGAAAGTTTTCCAGAAATGTCTCCCTGTGCATGTGATGGTACCTTAATAGCTTGGATTTCAGAGGATTGTCGAAATGACTGGGAGGATTCTAGCCAAGCAAAGCACCAAACGACATGCAATGCACATACATTCTGGGAAATATAATGCCACCAGTGCACAAGGGAATTTATACACATCCTTTCCATTAATACCGTAAGGATTTTTGCTCATAAATCCATAGTTAGAAAAACAGTATTTTATCCTGTGCTGCATTACTTATAACAAATATGTGAACAAAGGAAACATGTTAGGATAAATATTTCTGAGTTGTAATAACCATCATTTTTTAAAAGTAAAGCACCACATACAGAATTATTTGAAGTGTTACAACAACCCTAAGATCAACGAGATGTAATAAGCTGAGATGGTACTGTGATATATAGCTATCTACTGCTATATCAGTGATGGATAGTGTAGACAAACGACCCAGGGGATCAAATCCCAATGTACAAGGGCTGCTCTAAAAGTAATGCTTCCTATTTCATAATGTTGGCCCATGACATCAGAGATGGATGTTGGTGGTATGGCATTAGAGGTTGAACTTTTCCATGAATATTCCGTTACATTTTGTTGCCATGCGACAGATGGCAGCAGAGAGTCAGTCTGACAAATGGCATTTGACACGGAAGTGAGGACGGAGAACTCAGAGATAACAGAAACAGAACATTCATAATGATCATCCCCTGAATTCCTCCATGCAGAAAAAATGGCACCCGTTGACATTCACTGATGTTTGCTGAACATTTATGGAAACCAAACAGTGGATGTGAACACAGTGAGGTGGTGGGTGGTGAGTTTCAGCAGTGGCAACAGCAATAGTAGATCACCTAACATGGTCGTAAACACCTAACTGATGCAGGCATTTACAAGCATGACATACAGGCTCTTGCTCATTGTCAGTGAAAATGTATTTGTAGCTGAGAATTTTATCTATCAAGTAGTGTTATTGTGCTCTTTGTATCTGTTGTAGTTTCCATGGAAATAAATAGGAGGCATTACTTCCAGAGACACCTACATTCAGAATTAATAGCTTTGTCTTAGGCAACTAAACTATATTTGACAGAGCCAAATCTAAGGAAACTGTATTCATGTTAATTAAGCATAATAACAAGGCGAGTTTGGGTTAAAATAATGTAAATCCAGAACAGTCCAACTCAGGACATAATCCAAATCACTGTACATTGACACTATGTTCTAAAGTAGGTTCTCCAAATGAGATAACGATTCTTCAAAAAACATACTTTTTCTATTCCACTACATCTTCCCTAGTGGCACAGAAATTTGGCCTCTACTCATCTAAACTTAGAGTGTTTCATAAACATACTGAGGCAGATACCTTATAGTAAACCCAGTGACGTCTAGAAAGGTTGAACTCAGAAAAGTCTGCTTTTATTACAGAAGATGAATTAACTTTTTACGTAGAGAAAGCTGAGATTAGTATGGAAGTATGGAAGGGTTTATAGCTAACCCTGCCCATCGTGTCTTTGCTTCCAGGTGTCATTCTTAGTCATTCTCCATGTTGTAGTAAACTCACCATGTTCCAGCTTGGTCATTATTAATTTTCTGTTTCTGTTATCTCTGAGGACTAGCAGGCTATTTGCTTTTTCTCCAGGGTAGATCCTTCTCTTTATTCCTTGCTGCACACTTCAAACCCTGTATATTTTTATTCTCAGTGAACAAAATTGACTTCTCCCCCCCTTTCCTTCAGCAGGTTCCCTCCAACCCAGTCTTCCAGCAACTCACAGCTGAGAGGAAGCATGGAGAACAAGCATCACACCTGCGATCACAGCAATATTCTCCTTGCCTCTTCTTCCAAAAGACCTTACCCCCCCCATGTTTTCTTCTGTCTTTTCCTCTTCTATATCTTGGAGATCTTCATCATGGTTACCAAAAGCATTACTATATTTCTGCCTTTCCTACACTGTATAGTGTAAACAAAATATATATATATATGTGTATATATATATATATAAAAGTGCCACCTTTAGAGTTAGTGATTACTGTTTTCCATTCTAACAGAGGACTTTCTTGTTAGTAAATATGGATCTCTTGGAAAAGTACACATGTTTAATATCTACTGTCCTTACAGTGCTGCAGGCAGATGGAAAGGCAGCCACTGTTCCTGTTAGCTCGGTCCTTCCATTGTTTAGATAAAATTATTGCTGGAACAGAGAACTGTCTGCTCTGGCTGAGTAAGATTCTCATTTCAAGCTGCTACCAGAACAGAAAATAATAGCCACTGCTGATATGTATTTCCACTGAACTGTGTGTTCATGGACAGGTTCTGAAATAATGTTTTCATGAAGTTCCAGACCTTAAAAAGCAAATCTGAAGTTAAAATGTTATGCTTGGCACTTCCACTAACAGTACTCATGTCAGGCAGGGCACCTTGATGATCTGCAATGTTCACAACAAGAAAGTTAAAAATCATATTTTAGAGGAGAAAAACTAAAAACATTTTTACGTATTCTAGATTCAAAATTAGAAAATAATAATAATTAATTGAACTGTTTATGCTACAGATTTTCAAGTGTATATTAAATTCTAGAAATCCGTCAGAATGTTCAACAAAATCAATCAAGTCAATTATATCAGGTGGATGTAATACTAGATCAACATTTAGAAGCAGAATTTACAATTGGATAAAAATGGATTACAGATTTTTCCAGGATTATAATTGCCAATAAAATAATTTAATATGGTATGTGAATTTTGCACAGGATAATAGGAAAAGTATTTTCACAATACAGTCCCCAAACAACAGTTTAGAGACTATAAATAGGGATATTTTATATTCTCCACGGACATTCTTATGATGGCATGAAAGTTATTTATAAAAATATATTGCAAAATTATTAGTTAAAAAAAGAAAAACAACTATGAGACTGTAACTCTTCAAAATTTTATTTCTTCATTAACAGCATGTACCAGCTATGTCTGCCATTTTACTTCAGCTTTTTTTTTTTTTTTTTTTTTTTTTTGTCAGATATTGGAAAGAGCTGTAGATTGTTATATTAGTTTCTGTGTACCCATCACACAGTTAATAATAAAATTTCCAGTGCACATCAAGAATACAGCCTGTTATAGAAATGTGCTGTGACTGATTTAAACTATATGAAATTCTAAAGTATTTGTAAAACTGTTCTGTATTTCATTTCCAATCAAGTGACCTGTTTCCAAAGTACAGGGAGAATACTTCCTGTCAACGTTGTACAAGATATATTTATGAAAGTACTTGGGCAAAAAGAAGAGCATACACCCTGATAGATATTTGTTTTACTTACGTAGCTTTTAGTACTCAATTTATTGTGTAGCCATGTGTCTCTCTTCATGATTGGTTATCAGCTTCATATATACATTTGTGTGATTTAATGCAGTCTAATATTTACTTGTAGCTTTTAGTGGTTATACTTTCAAAAAAAATTCTTTTTGTTCAGTGATTAAAATGAGCACTAGGCTCATATTTATTTTATGTTAAGCCTATTACGTAAGCTTATCCTTTGAAAGAATATTACGGATATACTCCCAGGCTGAGATCTACTGCAGATTCCTAAGTTGGAAACCACAAAACCTAGTAGAGAGGGTTAAATTCTCTCTCTGACTGCACAGAAAGACAGCTGTTTGCTAAGGTGCAGTTGCTGAGATAGCATTCAGCTCTGACTTCATCATAATTACTCGATGTATTTTGGGAAATCACCCCTCCTATGAAAGTAAATATGGTAAGAGTATTTTACTTATAGCTGTGCTATAGACTAACGTAACAACATAATTCTTTTGTAGAAGTATCAGTCCTCTTTATTAGCATAATACGGTTTCTTTGCTAAGTCTTTGTATGTTATTTATAAAGATGAAGTTTACTGCTATTCAGATTGAAAGAATTTGACCTCATTCTTACCTGGACTTAGAAACATAATGATGAGAATTTATCTATCATGGTGCATTCATTCCTCTATGGAGCTTACAGTTCTCCCACAGACCTATTTATAATAAATCTTTCATATATTCAGCTTTATTACAGAACATTTGAATACTTTGGATAATTCTATCAGGTATTATTCTGGAAATTCATCTAATGAAAACAATTGTCTGTGGATATAACTTCATGACACTGACAATTACTTAATTGGAACAACTCTTTTTCCTACATGATGTGCCATTTAAATAATTTCACTGAATTATATTGCAAATAACTAAGGAGTGGGAAGGGTGCCCTCTGTACTTCCATTTTCAAATTTCCAAATGAGAAATAATAATCTGCAAACTTTCATGAAATATATTGCGCAGCACATGAAGCTGACAGTTACATTTTTTTCTGTCTTTCCTAATAGATTATGAAGTAGTTGATTTTCTTCCAGAATACTTCCTCATTATTTGCTCAACCAGGAAAGCCCTTATCATCCATCCAGTGGCTCTGTGTGAAATGTCAGCAGAGCAATCATCAACAAAAAATGAATACGTGGCTTGAAAATTAGTTTTACAAATTGTCCAAAGTACTAACTGATTAACTTTTTATCTAACTAGCTTAACACCCTTCCCCTCTACCCCATAATTAATGAAAAGCACAGTTGTTGTAGCAGTATTGAAATTGTCTTCACTGTGCCAGCCATAAGATGACTGTTTCAGTGTGAAAAGTTAATAAGCCTGACTGACAGAGTAGCAAAGGGCAGCCCTTGAAGTTGGCACAGCCAGCTACTGGAGGACTGGTGTTAGAGCATGACTTGGTTACATGCAGTTGAAGCAACAAAATAATCACTTTATCAGCTTATCGTTGCCAGTCAGAATGGCTGGAAAAGGTTTCTCCATGTCAGCATTTCAGGCATTGCAGCTGCTTCAGCTGATAATAAAAAAAAGTTTCTCTTCAAAATATTCCAAATTCTTTACAATTTATTGTAATATTCAGAAAAGTGGTTCACCTAAAGAGAACGTTTTGGCAGAAAAGCAAGAAAGAAATGTTTCCTGCTTGCATGACTGAAGAAAGAGTGTTCTGGTCACATACAGCTGGCTGCTCACAAATGTATAAGAAAACACAAGGACTGATTCTTCGAAGTGTTATCTTCTAGAAAAGTTTGAGAGAAAAAGCAAAAAACAAGGTAGAAATGTTTGGAACTTGGTGATGCTCCATGCCTAGAAGGATAATGGTTGGTGTGGTCAGAAGGGTATAGACTGGTAGATACATCCAAAGAACTTTGAACTCATTATGTATGTGATATTAAAGTACAAATATGTCAGCTGTAAATTCTTGTGTATGTTGACAATATGACAACTGTCACCTGCAGAGATTACTGTCAAAACCTGTAAAACTATTTGACAATTAAAGATGAATAAAAAATAGAATTTACTCATACTTTCTGTTTAAATAATCACCACACTGTAATTTCTCAGTTAAAGAAGACCATCTTGAAGGATTTAATCACCTATAATTTCTTGTACTTATGATCGTTTATCAAGTGAGCTGCAAATTCCAGGTGTTTTGCATTCACATGGAGCCTGTTAAATTATGCTATTAAGATACTGTGCCTTTGTAGCAAGTTAATCAGCATACTAAGAAGACTCTCTACCACTTTCTACAGGAAGCTTACAGATGCTGACAGCTGCTTCTGTGTCTTCAGGGCAGTGCTGGAATAAGAGGACAATATAAAGACTTAAGCTTTGAATGGCAACATTCCTCATACAGTTTAACTGTTGAGGATTGTGATAGAAAAAGAAAAAAACAACGTAATATTTATAAAGTGAACTAAACCATGGTATAAACTTGCTAGAAAAAAATATACCAGGAATAACGTATTGTCACTTTGATCAAGGTATGTCATGATTAGCTGTGTTCACGTTAAGAGGTGGGAAGCATGCATACTCATAATTTTATTCATATTTTCAAAGAACAGTCTTAAACTCAATTTCATTAGTATAATCTGTAAACGTGGTTTTGATCTAGTGGGATTGCTATCACTGGTGAAAGAAATAAGTAACACTAACATTATCTTGTTGGTATTGCCAATAGAAAAATCTTCAAGACATCCCTTCTTTGCACTGTGGTACATCCAGGCACTTGAAGAGAAGCACAAACATAAGCTGCTGTTTGATAAATCTTTAATGAAAAACTTTGATGTCTTTGTCTTCTGTTGTTCCAGTGAAATTCACAGGAAGAACTGAGAGATCAAGTTCATATACAAAGTTATTATTATAAAGAATAGTATCATCTGATAAAGAAAAGTATCACCTGCTTATGTGGATTACAAGATGAATGTGTGATTATTTTATCTGAAATACCAAATACGGTATTATTTTATCATATTATGATTATTTTCAGGATGAGCAGTCTATGTATATGCTACAGCTCTCTTGAAGGTAAAGCTAGGAATCAGCAGGAGCTAGCTGCTCTAGAGGGAAAGCAAGCCAGGAGCTGAGTGGCAGCAAAACAGGAGGTGCAGGCATAGTCTCACGATACCCATGAACAAAGAGCACATGCAGTGGTGAGGTTCAGCTGACAGTCACGATCACAAGTTTAGCCCATAGCCACAGGGGATGTTCAAGGTCACGCTGGAAAGTCTGGTCCACAGGTCAGGACCAGTAAGACGTGGTTGACCACAGGCAGAGCTGCCACATAGCTCTGGCAAAGACAAAGCTAAGCATCTTCTCATGTAGAGGAGCAAGTTGCCAAAAATGTTTCTCATGGTCCTTTCTCTCTGAGCTCTTTTTACAGTATCCTGACCACGGATCACACAGTTGTACCAGATCAGGTATGGCCTTGAGCAAAGGCAGCTAAACCTCAGAGTGAGAAAAAACCCTATATATTTAATAGATAATCAGGAATGTTAATTTTTGCAACAGCTTGCTATACCTGGTGTGAACAGTTACAATTGGCTTTCAGAAATTGAATAAATTAATAACAACTCTACTGCATTCATTTGAAGACCTCAAAGCAATTTAGAACAATTAATGAATTAAGCCTCTTACCATCCCTTTGATGTAGAGAATTAGTTTTATCTCCAGCATGCAGATGCAGAAGTTGGACACTCCAAAAGAAATCCTAAACTCAACAGCAGTTTGACCTCACTCGCTGAGGCCAGGATTTCATCAACAGAAGTCAGTTGAGTTTCCTAGGATCACAAAAGCAGCTTCAAGTCTCTTTTTTTTGTGTGGATGGAGTTCTCATTACAATAATAGACTTGCATTACATCTTTCCCCTCCCCTCCCCT
>PPHD01020601.1:0-13585 GCA_002909625.1 Bambusicola thoracicus | reverse complement strand
ATTTTTAATCCCAGTATCCAGAACTAAATGCAGTTAAAATACACTGTTTTGAGAAACATCCCCAGAGCTGGTCATCTGAATAGCAAGAAACGGGAAAGTATTAATGGTATTTAGGCAGGGATAATCTTATATTATTTCAGATAACTCTTTCCGTATGTAATACAGAAATACACCTAAAAGCTATTTTATCCCTCTGTGGTATGTTACTGCCATGACTGTAGTCTGTAATGTATCTTTTTATTTGGAATGTTCTGTAGCATTACTAGCAAGCAAGTCAACTGTAGTGTGCTGCTGTTCTTTATGATCAGTTAAGGTAGGATATCAGATTGGAATATTTTCTTATGCTGAGTAAGAACATACTAGTCCTATCAGAAAGACAGAGAGCATGATCTGCAAGTGCAGTGAGATCTGTGTAAGCTGCAGAAATATACAGTCATACTAACTACAATTTAGTAGTTATTCAAGGAATTCTACCAAGACAGAACAGTCTCAGTGCAAAAATGGTTTTGAATTGGATTGGTGACTCATGGGAGCCCATAGGAAGTGTCGTGTCATAAGGAACCAAGTTCCTATCCTTCCTTGAGCCGCAACTGCTTTGAATTGAGATAGTGGGGGATAGAGTGATAGGGCATACACTGCAGCTTTGTTGCAGCCTTTGGGGATTGTTCTAAATTTTTTGTCTTGTTATTTTTTAAAGTACCATACTGAAGTGGTTCTCTACCATACTGAAATGGTCCTACCCCGTTCCTTCATAAATGCAGAAAATACCTGTTTTTAATTCAGCCATGCTAGAATAGCAGTGTGCCTATTTTTTTTTTACTTTTTTTCTTTTAAGAAAAATGAAATGCATTGATTGAAATGTCATGTCTGATGTAGGCTTTCGTGCCTGGCAGTGGGAGAACTCTGAGGTTATTCATATTGGAAATCTCATAATAAGTAAAGACAAAGGTTTGGTAAAATAATATTGCTTTATTTTCATCCTGTGCTAGTGAATATGTTTTAAATCATACCTTTAATATGTGACTTAATGCTTTGTGTTGTTCAGTCTTTGAAAGGCATGGTAAACAATTTCTTTGATAAAATATCACCGGGTTTTAACAAGATCTTTAGAATTACTGATATAGCGTTAACAGGGGGTTTTGATTTGCATTTCACCACATGTAAAAGACAAGCAAAGACTGGGGAAGAAATTATTTGTAAAAAGACCAAATGCAAAGTGAACAAAACTTAATAAGTTGGTGCAGTCATCAGGGTGTAAGCAATCAGTTATGAGTCAACTGGTGAGGAAGCAGAAAATTTCATCCTGGATTTGCACTTGGCTTTTATTTTTGGTAGCCTGTGAGGCCGTGTTTGGTGAGAGTGGTCTTTCTTCCAAAATAAGATCATTGTTGCTAGTGCTGTGTTCTAACATTGCATGAAGGCTGTTTGATGAGGGAGCAGTTTCCTGAGAGACACAAATCTATCACAACAAAGGGAAATCATGCCCTACAGAAGTTGGCCTGTTCATAGCTCTGGCACAGCATCAGAAATACACAGTCTTTAGTGATTTTTTCTATATCTCTTATCAGGTTTATTTTTCTCTTTACTGTTAGGTAGTACCTTACCTTTTAGAGTAATTCTGTTAACTTGAGATTTCTTGCACCAAACTCAAAGTGGCTTCTCCTTGCAGCTGGAGTGAAGGGGTAAGTGAGCATATGTGCCTCTGTGGTCTCAGTTGACACTGTTCTGTGTGTATTATCTCCAAAGCCACAAGTTGTGCAGGCTTATTCCAAATGACTTTATTTCAGTAAGTGTTTTCTGTGTCTGAGTCAGGACAACTGAACAACTAATTTTCCTTCAATCTGTCACCCTTAAATAAGAGGTAAGATCAGTGTGTCTCTTGGGTTACTTGACAATCTATTTTTTGAAGTCCTGCTCACTTCTAAACTGCCATAAAAGAAATATGATTAAAGCAATGCTTACTGTTTTTTAAGTGGTGGCATGGCAGACTGCCAGTTTGCATCTTTTTACCTCTGATAGTTTTGTTTGTCAAGCCACGTTTTTATGGTAACAGAAAGATCTGGGCTGTTTATGCCATTCTTATGACACAAGCTGAGTTGCAGTTTGATTTTTTAAGTTCTACTGTTCATGTTCTTGTTCCACACTGTAGGTGTTGCTTTACCTCCAACTCAGTGTGCCGGGCAAAATTATGTTGCTTCTTGGTTCAGAGATGCAGAGTTATGTATTTAAAAAAAAAAAAAAAAAGTGAAAGGCATCTGGTCATGCTAACTGACCTTCCTTATTTCATATAGCCCAGTAATTTGAACAGTGCTCTGAGAGAAAATGCAGGCAGCTTTGTACTGTGTTAGGGGTATAAGGCTGAGCTGTCTTCAGTTAGTAAGTTGATGAAGACTGGATATACAACACTGACCTTCCTCTAGGCTTAACATTTACCGGCCATTATCTCAAAATACAGTGGCTATTTAAAATTAAGATCCAATGAGGCTTTGGGGTACTCACGGGTGTTGGAGATTGCTCCTTTGTGGATCAGTGACAAAACCATTTAAGAAAACGTGGAAGAGTCATCTGAAAGACTGAAAGGTTTCAGAAGGGAGGTGCTGTGTAGATGGCTGAATCTTGTGTTTTTGAAGGTTGCATTCTTGGACCATGAGGGTTAAGGAATGTATATTTGCACCTATTTTTTGAAAGTCTTGCTTACCCATTGCCTGTAAATCTAACAGCAGTAATACTTCAAATTTACTTATTTATAAACAGTACCAAATGAAATTGAAAGCAAAATAATTTCCAGGGATTTAATTAACTTCTAGTCATTAGTTTGTTGCTACCACAAGGAGTGTGGCATTGTAAGAAAGGAAGTTGTGTTAAAAATGAAGAAGCCTTACAGTTGCCATCTGTCTCTTTCAGCTACTTTTGCTTAGGATATCTAGCCCTGAAAGTAAGAGATATATATAGGGAATGCTCAAAGTTGTGGAGCCTATAATTTTAAGGTAATTTGTTGTTTGTTTTTTTTTAAAAAAAAACCTTCTTTTCATGAAACAGAGCATCTAGTTATGTGTATAACCTAAAACTAGAATAATTTTTTAAGAGCATCCCATGTTTGAGTATTCAGTGTTATCAGTTACATGAATTCACTATAGCTCCCTACGAGCTCTCTGCCATACCATTCATGATTAGCTGAGCCCACACTGACCATTGAAAAACCAATGGGAAACAACTTTTTCCATTTTTTTAAATGGAGCTATTTATTTTGGAGCTTGTTTCTTCCTGTATAAGCTATATACTTTTGTTGTCCTTTTTGAATTCCTCACTTATCACAAGATTTTAGTATCAAGGTACGTGACATTCAGTAGCTAGTAACAGACAAGTATTCTATTAATAAAAATACCTTTTTTTTATGAAGTATTGGGATCTACTGTGTTAGTACATTGCCATTGAAAACCTGAGTATGCAAAAGAGGGGGGAGAGGGACTGCAGATATCAGTGATTTTCCTGAACTTTTCTGTATTAAATGACATAAAAGGAACCATGGATGGCTTCTAATGATTCAAGAGGCTTATTTACTAGAGCTGTTAGTAACAAAACTCCTCAGTGAATGCAAGAACAATTTCTATGCAGAAGATATGCTGTGGTTTGGACGGTATATGATGTAATAAAGCAACATGTTGTTTGATGTGTATCAGGTGGATTGAAGGTCATGGAATGGCAATTAAAACAGACATCCTGATAGTATTTTAATAAGCACTCGTCTCTAAGTTGTGAAGCCCTGTTCAGCAACAGCATACTTAGTTTCAAAGCAATCCATCACTTTTTGCCACTGCTTTGGAAGTTTATGAAGCAGAATGTTAGTGAGGGAAGTGTGAAAAGTGAGAGTGTCTGGGACATGTCTGCTGGTGAAGTTGTTCTGGTTAGGTAAGGCAGTATCTTTAGGGTTGTTATCTTCAAGTGTGGATTCCCTTTGTGTCCACAGATATTTTTTTCAGGACTGCAGACCTCTGTAATTCACAGACTGAAGAACTGGAATTGATAGTAGAAGTGAATTAATATATGATAGAAGAGAGACTCAGTCCAAAATACTGATTTATCTGGGCAATATCCTTTAAGAAATGATTTGAGCATAAATGCATGTTCAGCCTTTGAATTTAAGGGATTCTTGTCTTAGTCTTATCCTGGGAAACTGGGCTAAATTCTAGAAGACCGATCCAGTTCTTACTAAAATCATTGAAGGCATTGGAGGTCCAAAATATTTTGAGTTGAATCAAATCTTTCCTATGATGAAAAAAGCTTGAATAATTTGCATTCTAGAGAGAAGGTTTTCTTCATTTATGACCTAGTAGAACCTGGATTCCTACTTGTGTTTGTCTGACATAAAGGGAAGTCTTGAGTCGGGATTGTGGGTCTTGTAATGATAAAATGTCTTTACTACCATGTAAATGTATCTGTTAAACTACCATTCCCAGTTTTTGCTCTGCGCCTCTGCCATAGTGATAGCATCAAATACATCGTTCTTACTGTCAGTGTAACTTCAGAAGAGAGCCCAGAGTCTTGGTGAAGGTAAGTCTTTGAAAATTATGGGTATTGGAAATGTAAGTAATGGTTTATCACAAAGACTTAATAAAGCAAGTGAGTAACCTTGTTTCCCTCCAAATTCCTCCTTTTTTTTAACCTCTGTTCTCTAGATAGCAGTGCTTAAACTTTACATAAATAGCTGGAGTACTGTGGAAGGCCTGATAAGCGGATTTCTTCACCCATGCTGATTCTCCCTTATATCATATATCCATTCCATTATCTTGTATGAAATGCTTACTGCAGTTTCTTTCATTTAGTCTCCCATATACATTATCTGTAATACATAATGGAGTATGTGTATGACTGAAGAACAGTATCCCATAAAGCAAGAAAATGACTGTGAGTTGTTGGCAGTGGAGCATTACTGGTATGATCTCATTATGTTACAAGAACTTTTCTCTAACGTTTCCCTTTGTACTGTAGAGTTTGAATTAATTGTCTCTATTTTAATCATCTGCATATTTAATCAAGCTGTTGTATGAAAGAAATATGTAATAGCATTGAAGTAAATTATAGGGTAGATTCTATGAATTGTTTCTGTAAATCTGCCCCTTTTCAAGGAAGGTTACAAGCTTTCAGTATGTTCATGGTGGAGGAAACATATCATAACCTTAGAAGTAATACAGTAATAGTAGTACCATTTTCTTTTTTCTTGAGTTACATTTTGAAATAAGGAGCCTAAGTATATTTTCACTTTTAAGTGCTCTTGTTTATGGTACATAGATACACAGAACATCTGAGGTTATTATTCTGTAGCATTGTTTGTAACAGGGTGGAGAGATTAGCCCAAGGTCTTAGCAAAGAAAAGTGTTCAATTTATTTGTATGGACTACAATGCTCGTATTTCAGCCAAATTGCAATCAGCCAACAGGTACTAGGGAAGCTAACTTGCCTCATTCAGGTGACCTTGTCATTGGGAAATTATGTATTGTAGACTTCAAGACTTTTTTTATTGTGTGTTTTTTCTTGTCTGTGCTTGATTTTTTAAGAACTTGGAGCATTGGAGCTTTGGTCTCTTATTGCTGAGACTGTTAAATGTTTCCTGTTTCTTTCCTAGATGTTCATTGTTGCATCACTGATTTTATTCTTTTAACTGTCATTCATACTTGTGTTTAGCACAGTCAGTAATTAATTTCTCTTACTGATGCCTATGCTTAACCTATACTTTACATTTTCAGTAATTCTTGTTGTTAGGCAAGCTCTGAATATCAAGGTTTGTTTTCTTTTGTTGTTGTTCTGTGGGTTTCTTTTGTTTTTTTTTTTCCTTAAGTATTGGTTGTGGTTTAGTTTTAAATATCCACAGAACAGTCCTTCCAAGCAGATGTATCTGTCTTTGGTAACATTTAAGTTGTGCAGTATCTCTTTTGGGACTGAAGTGACTGGAAACAGATGGAAAAAATTCTGGCTGAGTCAGTAGTCAAATATGTGATCTTCCTTCTCTGCTGAACTTGGAACCTGAGGACACGAGCCATGCAGGTAGTGCTAGGACAGTTGTTGCATCTCCTTCCCTCACAACCTGACTGTCAGGCCTCAGGAAACAGCTTCAGGGAGCAAACAGGCAGATGCACCAGCTGGTCCTAACAGCTGCAAGAGCAAATGACAAAGGCTAGAGGCCTTGCAGAGAGCAGTATATGCTTCTGGCCAAGGTTTTTGCAGTTATGTGCTTGAAGTCCAAATGTCTCTATTTTTTCTTCTCAGCTTTTTCTTGATCTTGTCCACTTTCATGCTCTTCAGGTTGTACCACTGTATTCCAGTGTCCTTCCCTTAGCTTTGTGGCTAGGTGTCATGTTCCTCAAGCTTCTCCTCAAACAATCCCTTCCAGTTCTCATTCTGTGCACATTCAACCTTTGCTCTGTGTCACTGTGAGAACCTTTATTTAGTTAACTTGTAGGAACTACAAGAGGAAATAGTATGATTACTGGTGCTAGTAGTAAGTTTGGACACCTGTGGCTGGCTGTCCCCCATGGATTTATCAGTGTGGTACATGAATTGCTTCCTTAGATGAGTATCTCAGTCCCAGATTCTCCTCAGTAACTGCATACTTCTCCCCACTCTTCTTCTGAGTTATTTCCCATTTGACGGTTATTGGTGCATTGTTTCACCTCCAAAAGCCTCATGAATTATTTCTGTCAGCAGGGAAAAGCCTTCAGAAGAACCTGATTCAAACCATTAGTTTTGGTTTTGTAGTTTTCACCAGAATTTCTATCAAATGGTCTCTTTTATCCTGTCCTTAAATAGAAATTAAATAGATTCATATAATGCCATATGTTATTAAACAGTTGTCATGTACGACTTCATATACAGTAACATTCCTCTTGTGGGTGACATTCAAAATGACTATTGCATATGCAGCATTTAATTTTTAAAGAGCTTTTAGACACTCAGTGAAGTGTCTAACTAGTTCTTATTTTTACTGGAATGTAAGTGCCTTCAGCTATGCCAAGAAGCATTAGACTTAGAGCGACGTTTATGTTTTGAATCATTGTTATAGAGCAAGGTTCTGTTCTGTAGTCTTGCTTTCTAAGGCTTCTTCTTAAAAGACCTACGGTAAATTTGGTATTTCCAGTACATATTGGAAGTATTGAACCTGAAAAATAAGCTCATATTTAAGGGGGAATTAACTTTGTACAACACTAAGCACGTTTATTGAACTATATGTATGAAGCACTTGCATAAATGAAAGTTACATCTTGTGCTGTGTATTTTCAGTCCCTCCTACACTTCTTTGCATGCAACTTCTCCCAGAGTTATTCCTGAATAACATGCCCCCCTTTGGTTATGGGAGTTTAATGAATTTATATATGCCTATAAGACCATGGCAAGAAATGCAGTGCAGTGAAGTTCTATTACACCTCTGTTGCTATGAATGATGTATGGTCTCTATTCATAAATAATCCTGTAAATCTGCAATAGGGTTTGACTGAAAGTGCGTATTTTCACTTCTGTATTTCTTTAACATACTAAAAAAACTTTGTCCATGCAGTGGTTGCTTATTTCAATTGTGGAGGATTTTTGCTACCTTGACACTCTCCTTGTTCTGGCTCTGGGATCCTTGTGGTATATGGCATTTAAATATGAATTCTTCAGTATTTTCAGCTTAACAAATACTGAGAAGGATAAAAGTCATGGAATTTCATTCTAGGATGTGTTTTGGAAGCTCTTGTGTTTTTGTTGTTGTGGTTGTTTTTCTAAGGACTAGAGCAGTGTAATATTCTCCAGCTTTGGCTCTCCTCTCTCCCGCTTTTTTTTTTTTTTTTTTTTAATACTATAAGTGCAGTGTTATATATGTTGACACTGCCCGATACCTTAGTGCCTGTGGAGATGTTTGAGTGAATGCATGAGTTAAAATCCTAGTGCATCGCTGAGTACTGAAACAGCGTGAGACATGCAGGGAAATGGATATGGCATATATGGCCTTGTTTGGAAGCAAGTTAGCAATTTTGCAGTTAGGCTAGCCAGTGTATATTAAATGGAAATAGTGCTGCATGTCTGGAGTAAGAAATATGGGACTCTTCTTGAAGTCACTTCTTTAGTCATTGTTTTCCTCTTGGTGTGACACAGACTATTACCAAGAGAAGCCAATAGCAGGAGGACGTCAGGTGCTTTCCTGGGCATGCTTATTTGTACATCATCACTTATTTGTATGTTTAAAAACAGGAGGAATGATGGCTAGAGGTGAGACCTAAAACTATTCCTGGAAGTAAAATCTTTGAAGTTAACTTGAGTTTGTCATAAGATTTGTTTGAAGTTGCAAACTAAGAAGATTCTAATGTGGCTGCCTGCTTAGCTCAATAGTTGCTTGGTAAGTGAAAGTGAAGAAACAGGTGTGTTTGTTCTTCAATGAATCTATGTCACTTCTGGCCAGAAGTATCCTATTAATTTATATTGCTGATGGCATGGGCTGCCACATCTCTTGTCTCCAATATTACTGAGATCTCTGCGCTTTCACTGCAGATACTTTCCCACCCTGCTTTGTGGAGTTTCCCTACAAAAGGGAAGGAGACTAGCTACAGCCAATTATTGGTGGTGGTATAAGCCTTCTTGGAATAAGGAAGGTATTCTTTTACAGCAGCGATTGATTCCCTACAAATTTAGGGAATTAGGGAGGTGTCTGAAACAAACATTATAACTTCTCTCCTCTGCATATAAGCCTACTTCAAGAGACTTGATCTAGCAAGCATAGAGTGAAGCATACTTAGCAGGAGGTATTCATCTTAGATTTATGTAAAAATAACCAAAACATTGTTGCAAAAACTCAGGACAATGAAATTATAAAATGTAGCCTTTCTAGCTGCTTGTAAACAGGGATATTTTTGAAGTGGGAAGAAGCTGTTTTAGTGATATGTCTTCATGAAAATGTGAAGGTTAGGATGTAGTAATTAATGCTCTCAGTAGTGTAAATGCAACAATGCACCCTTAGATTTGACAAGAAATGGGCTTTTATGTTTTCCTATGTTTGAGGTAGATCAGTATATCCCTACAAAACCACTTACAAACTACAGCAGAGCTACTGCTACCGAAAGAATCAAATCAGGGAAGGTGTCTTCTAGATCCTGTTGCAAAGCGAAACCATTGGTTAGTTGGACCTGCCATTAAAAGCTGCTTTTATGGGAGAGTGGGGGAAAACTGCACAGACGGTGACTGTGGATGTCACTGACGACTCCTACAAGAGGCAAAGGCTTTTCTGGATTGAAGACTGACTCAACTGTCTCCCTTTTGGTCACAGTTCTTTTTGGAGTCATCTCTGCAACTATAAATGCTCCAGTGTTCATCCCAAACATCTTTTTTTAGACATTTGATTTCCCTTGCATTTGAACATGGTGCAAGAAAGGCATGGAAAGAAAGTAAGAAGTCTTTATCAATGCAACCCTTCCCCTATTTCTCTTGTATAGATGAGAGCATGTGTGTACATACTGGTATACAAAAATGAACATGCTTATAAAAAAAAGTATGTAATTAAAAGCATTCACCAAATTAAAAAAGTTGACAGGGCTTATAATTTGTTAGTGGGAAAAGAGGATTGGGAGCTCTGGAAAATGAAGAACTGCTGTGCTTGCACTGAACCGACTGTTATGAATATGTTAATGTGACCCCTTGCTTTTTTTTCTAGTTTCTGAAAGTCTTTTTAGATTCTATTCCCAGGTATTGATTAAATACTACTTTGAGGCATGTAAATGATGAATAGTATCCAGAATTTGAGTGCAAACCAGGAATTGTTTGCTATAATTACAACTCCTCAACTTTTTTTTAAAAGAATTGTCATCTTACGAGAGGTTGCTGTTTTGTCCATATGAAATTATTGCTGGGTAGACCTCATTCAGGAGGTCTAGGTCTATGGAGAGTTGCTTTTAAGCTGCTGTGTATTTTAAGTTTTTGGTTAAAAGTTCAGAACATCTTCCATCTTGCCTGGTAGTGGTTAAAACTGCTGAGTCTTACAACTTAGTGCTCCGAGAGGGAGGCAAATGACCACAAAAAAATGACTTGTGTTGATGAAACGTAGAGAATGATTAATATTCAGGACTGTCCAGAAAAACCCAGAAATTAGTATTTTGGGAAAGGAAGCAAAATGTCATTTCCTGTTCCTATGAGAAGTGAGTGTAGGTCTAAATGTCTGCCAGTTTGCTTCTTTGGGAGCAGAGTTCCTGAATAAGATGTGAATGCCCAGTGCAGAATCCTCATAGAGATGCAAATCTGAGATTCCTGAAAAATCTTTTGTTAATAAATTGAATGTCATTCCCCTTTTCTTTAGGTGAGAGAGAGATCATCTTACTGGGTACAATAGCTATTTCTCTAGAAGCTGACTTAATCCTACCCTGAACCCAAGAAATCACATAATTTTTTTCTTTATCTTGAAATACCATGATTAGGGGCTCAGGTTCTATTTATATGATGTAAAACTAATCCACATGCTTGTGCTTTGTGAGGAGTTATGCCCAGATGTCAGGATCTAGCTGAGAAATTGGGACTACGTGTTGTTGTTTTCACAATAGAAGAGGGCTGTTGTGTAAATGTCTGCTGCTGTAATACCTGTAATGAAAGTTCATGCCCCGCTCCTGGTTTTTATAAGCATATCTTAGAGTTATTGTCTGCAATAGGTCTGAAGCTTGATGTAGAATTACAGGAGAAAATAAATGCAATATATTAAAGACATATGACCAGCTCTGGTCTCAAAGAAAAAAAAAATATTTTTCCCTTGTTATGGTGAGCTTCAGAAATTGATTCAGGTTCGCTGAGTATTGATTTGAGAAGTGTATCTGGCCTTACAGGGCATCAGTGAAAAGAAGGCTCAATAAAAGGATGTTGTAAAAGCAATCTGAGTGATAGGCAGGTAGCCAAGATCAGGGAAACTGGAATAGGTGAACATTCAAGGGACACTCACTTTGAATTTGTTTTAAATGATTAGGTAAACAATATGAATAACAATTTAATGGTATAACTGGTTTGATTGTTTTTTTTACTACGATTATATTTTTGTTATGTCTTGAAGAGAAATCTGTAAGCCACAGTACCAAGACAATGTTCATCTCTGTTCTTTCTTTGTTTCTCTTCATTATCTCTTTTTTGTTGAAATCTCTTCTGTCTCAATTCTGGTGGTGATTTTTTTTTTAAATGTTTTAAGTCTAGGAGGGGATGTGCACTACTGAAGAAAAGTAGGCTGTTGGCTGAACAGAAAGTGACAAGACAAGCAAGTGAACTAAATTAGACAACAGAACAAATTTTAGAGTTGCAAACAAGTTGCATCTTCTCTGCTCTCTCCTAATCAAAAGCCTTACTAATTACAGGAACAGATGTTTAACTTCCCTGGGGTAATGTGATTTTCAAACTAATGCCATTCTCCTTAACATTTTGGCTTACTGGCTGGAGGTTTGTAGAACCTCATCTAGAGAAGGTTATCAGTAACTGCTTGAGAGAGATCCTGAGCTGAAAACATGACTTCAACATGAGAAATACTATCAAAAAATCTGTCTTCAAGTCACATAAATAATCGGGAAGTTCATGATCTACAGAATAATAAGGAAATTATTGTTAGTCTGTCAAATCATAACAACTGAAAACCACCGTGGCAAACATTATATTCTGCATATTTTTTTGAATGGAATTATGCAAGAACTTCATTTATGTTTGTTTTATGGGAATTATTGGACGCTAGCAGGACTTTAAACCTAGCCTGAGGTTTTACTCAAATTTTCCAACTCAGTGGAGTTGCAGTTCCCTGTACCATTTTTGATGCTGGCTGCAGCACGCTCACCATACAGAGGAGGTGACTGAGACCCAAACAGGTAGTTAATAGTGGTTGTTTTCTGTAAGAAATCAGATGAATGAGGGACAGAAATAGATAGTGGTCACTTCAGTTAACTGATTCCAGCATAGACAAAAATACATCCGTGTCGGCTCTTTGGAAGTGTGAAATCCACCAAGTCATAGAATAATGGTTAAGAATGTTGGCCTGTCAAGTCTGGTATATTAATAGAGAATTGTTCTTGTTTTTAATACTTGGGGTACATCATTCACTTTTGTCCCTTCCTTAGACACGTTTTTTTTTGTTTTAGTTCTCCCCTGGGTTTATTTTATGAAGTAATTTTCTCCACTGAGCGTGCAAGCACACTTGTTAGGATTTGATATATGTAAGCCACATATTTTATTATGGTGGATGTGTTTGTATAGGATTTTTATTGATTTTCTTGTGTTTTAGTCAATGATGAAGTGAAGCGATAATAAAGCGTGTATGTGTTAGGTTTGTTTTCTTTACCTCTGCTGTGACTTGGACACACTGTTACAATTTTTTTTTAGATATGCCAAGTGTAGTAGAGAAGTAATCTTTCTCTCAAGTAGAACAATACAGGATTACAGCAATAGCTACTGTTAGCTGCTGCATTTGTCCATTGCAGCTATGTGCCACTCCCTTATCCTCCTCATTTCAGGTTTTCCTTAGGCATTACACAGATGTTGCTTTGGTCCTTTCTTCATAAAGGGCTTACTCCTGTTTCTGATGAAGACAGTGTTAAAATTCATATTGATAAAAGGAAGGTCAGACTCAAATGTTTAAAATAAATACTGTACAAGTATGAAATTGTTAGATCGCATTTGTGTTTACATCCATTACTATATGTTGCTTATATACTTATATTTCCATAGGAATCTTGTCTCTATGGTATTATGGTAATAGTATCTTAGGCATGTTTTGTTTAGCACTGGAAGATAGTACTACCAGCCTGTCTATTAAAAGCGTATCTTATTAATGCATCAGAAATTAGAATGCCTGCAACTTAATTGTACAGATTTTTCATAGCATTTTATACAGATACGTTTTGTATGTCCAGCTTGGCAGAATAGCTTGTGGAAGGCATTTGCTAGCTGTTGCTCTTCAAATAGTGCTGTCATGAAAGGCGTTTTCGGTGTGGTGACTCCTTGTTTCACCTATTCTCAACTCATTAACTTAAAGTGTGTAGTATGTATGTATGAAACAAGTGCTTAAGTTAATATTAATCCACTGTGTAAATATGGATATAAAAGAGGCTGCCACTCTCACCCAACACCACAAAGAGGATTTGTGGACAGGAAAGTAGAATTGTGCAGTATACTAGTGTTTATTTACACTCCTTGAGAGTATGCCTTAGCTAGTATTAGTTAGCATATTTCCATTAAAGTAATAATGTGCAAGTCCTAAAAAAACATTTTCAGACTTTAAACAAAAAGTTGTCTAAAATTGTCTGAAAAAGGAAGAAAATTTGTCCAGTAGAAACTACCATGCTGTTGTGGAAAAACAGCATCCATGGGGAAGAGGCAATAAGGCTGGATGTATGTTAATTGCCTTCCTGATTTTCAGGTCAGTATCCATGTTGGCATCCCAGCTCTGCTCCCTGCTGTCCAGGTGAGTCAGTACGGTGTTTGTCGAGCAGCAGAACTTAATGCTCTCTCCTTGCTCATTGCAGTTTGGACTTTGCACTTTTTGCTTTTTTAGATCAACAACAGGAGGAAAAAAAACAACCCACAACTAATCAACCTAAAAACAGAAAAA
>PPHD01020600.1:0-13586 GCA_002909625.1 Bambusicola thoracicus | reverse complement strand
GAGTGGGTGGAGGATGGGGGCTGCTTTTATCAGCACTGCCATTTTACTGAGGTTCATTTTAATGCATCTCTGCATTAATGAACTGAAAGTGTCTTTGGAAGTGACTCACAGCAGGGCGGGGGGAGGCAGCTGTGGCAGTGGTGGTACAGAGGCTCAGTTGGGCTTGGCCCAGACCTTGCCAAAGGTGCACGCTGCTGAAACCTACAGAAGTGACTGAAGGCATGGATGTGAGCGATTGGGCAGACTGAGGGAAGAGAGCCCCGTGGCACCGACCAAAGCAGGAGCCCAGGAGCCCTCTCCCAGCAGAGGAATGGAAGCACCCAGCAGCACAAACATCTCCGTGCTCTGCTTTGCAGGGACGAGCACAGAGCACAGAGCACAGAGCACATCCCCGCGGTGTCCATCCGAGGGCCCCCGCGTCCCCAGCAGGGCACCATCCACGCTCCTGGCTCCTGCTGAGTCTCTGTCATTATTTCACACCGTGCATCTGCTGCATTCTGCATTTCCTAACAAAGATAATAACGCCCTCATTATGAGAAGCATTGTATCAATAGCACAAAGCTATAATGGAATTGAGGCCGTTCTCCTGTTAAGACCAGCACCGGCCTCATTAAAAGCGTGCACAAGTGGGATGTCACAGACAGCGCTATTTTGAAGCCACTTTTTACTGTTTTTCCCTTTTGGATGGAAGTGCTGCTCTGATCTATTTCTGAATGCAGCTGTCTCCAGGCCTTTGAAACCCCCCTCCGTCCCCACAGTGCCGATCTCACTTCAATTTGGCCACCACAGCCCCCTGCAAAGAACCCTGGGACCACCACAGCGGGGTCTGTCCTGCTCTGTCCTGGCTGCAGGGCGCAGCATCCATCCTGCACAGAGCAGAAGCTGCATGGGGTGAAGCCCTCGCGTGACCCTGACCAGAGCAGCAGCTGCTGGGATGCACACACGCTAATTAGGGAGGCTGCTGCTTAGAGGGGGGAGGCGAACTGCAGCTCCGATGCCCATCTTGGATGCTACTGAAGGTTGAGGGCCAACACATCTGATAGAAAACAAATTAAGGTCATCCTGGTTATTCACTGCCGTGGGCTGACAAGGTGCAAAGCAGCCTTTTTGTATTTCCATGATACCATTATTGCTATTATTGCAGCTATAGCAATGCAGCAAAGGGCAAGCTGCCAAACTGCCACATACTTTGATTCAAGCAATTGATTAAAACATGAACTTGTAAGAGGCTTTATGCTTTGGAGAGCAAGAAAAATCACAGAGTACGGCCCAGCCTAAATGCCTAAAGGGCTGCTGAACACATTGCGGGTCTGTCTGATGAAATAAAGTAATTCTCCAAGAATTCAGTGTGTACTCACGAAGAATCAGCGTTGTCAAACACTACATTTGAACTCAATCAGTTATTTACATTTACTGCGATAACAACTATGATTATATAAATGGATTGGAGCTCTGGAGTGAAACATCCATCCCACGCCTCTGCTCGCTCCCATTACTCCATCCACCTTCCCTGCAGCGAATGCTGACGGGGATTTCTCCCACCTGGCGGCACTTTGTCCCGCACGGCAGTGGCTGTCTGCAGGATTCAGACTGATTTCAGAGCAGCAGCTGCATTTCTTTTCTCGTGGAGCCGCTGTGATTGAAAACCCCTAATTCTGCACTGCCTCCCATCTCGCGGGGAGGCTCCTCTTCCCAAGTGGTGTCGCTCAGTGTTTGCACAGCGCTGTGAGCAGTGCCTGCTCTGCTCTGCGCTTCCGTGCCTGACGCTGCCGTTCTGCACAGCACAGGGGATGCTCACCGGGCTCTCCCTGCGCTCTGCTCCTTGCAGGAGGGCAGAGATCAGCTTCCAGAAGCTGGTGGGATCCCAAACCCCGTGCCGGGAGCTCCTCAGCAAGAACAGCTTTGTTGGCAGAGGGGAACGGATGGAAAACAGAGCTCTGTTCTCCCTCCAAATGCCTTCTGCTGACTGCGTGCTTTGATCCCGGATTAGGAGAGCATGTTGGAAATGTAGTGATGCTAAAAGCGGGCCGGGCTGAACACGGCTGCTCAGTCCCAGCAGCACCCAGCAGGCTCCTCGGCACCCAGCCCGTGCCGGCCAAAACATTTGCTTTTCGTCCACCTGCCAGGGAGCTCCAACAGCAGTTAGCACGGCCAGGCTGCTGGGGATGCACTTTTTCCTCTGGATTTTTTTTCCTCTGATTCCAGTTTCCTTCATTTCTCTTTTGAATTTCTCTCCTTTAACTCCTGGCTTTTGGCCCTGAGGCCGTTTTCCTGCTGAGCCCGGTGGGAAGGAAGGTGAAGAGCAAAACCATCATGCAGAAACTCCAGAGCCCTGGCAGTGTCAGTGCCATCCGACACAGCAGGTGAAGAGCTGGGAAAGGGGGTAAGCAGAAAGAAATCAAGCTTTGCCCCTTTGCAAGTCAAAAACGCCCAGTAGAAATGTGGTATTTAGGCTGGCTTGGAGCTGTCGCAACAGCCACAAAATCCCTTTAAATTATGCTTGTTCACAGGGGAAAAAAAAAGTAGAAAAAAGAACACACCCATCTGAGCAGAGATAAATAGAGAAGGGTGGATGGTAAAACATGTGCAATTGCACCTCTTGTACAATAGATGTGCTTTCTTTCTCTGCTGAGCTTGAAGGCTGAGCATGACAGCCGCCTCATCAACAGCACTGTACAATGACATCTCCTTGCTATTAATATGCAAATTGAAATGCACACACTGATTAAAAACGTATTAGACAAAGGCTATTGTCAGAGATGTACGAGCACACCACGAGGCTCCATTAGTGAGCAGCAGAGCACAGAGGGGCCGCTGCTGAAGCTTTCCAGCCCTGGTATGGTAAACCTCGCTCAGGGCCGACGAGCTGTGGGTATCAGCAGTGCATCAGCACAGCAACACCCCCAGGTAGGGACCTGCAAATGGAGCCCTCCGCTCTGCAGGACACAGCTCTGAACTAAGAGCCCTGCAGCTGCCTGGAAGAGCACACGGGGCAAAGAGAAACATGGCTGGGACGTTGGGATTACCTCCATCATCCCCATTCTGACACTGGAAATAGACTAAAAAATGCATCCTGAAGTCCTGCAGTAAGCTCAGTGCAGTAATGTAAGTAGGGAACACATTGGGATGTCAGTGCCTGTTGGCTCTTTCCTCCTCTAGATCACAAATATTTAACAACCAAATTGGGTTCTCTCTGCCTCTCTGCAGCAAACGAGGAGGTTCCAATCTGCTCTCATGGTGGGAGAGGAGCAGGAGCTCAGAAGGACCTGGAGACCCATGGTGAGCGCCGGGCACAGCCTGCAGGAGGGATTTCACACACAGAACCGTGGGGAAGGTGGATCTAAAGGTCAGGGATTGCTAATGAGGCTGATGCAAGAGGAACTTAACAAAGAAAGCACCATTTACACACGGGGAGCATTCTTCTCCCATGATTAATTTCTTCCTATGAAGCGGTGTGCCTCAGGGCAGAGTCACTGTACAGACTGTTGCCATAGAGCTTTACTGCCTTAACATGGGAAGCCAGTTAAGAAAACATGTGTCATTTGTGCCGTGATGTGTCTGAGCACAGAGCAGCACAGGAGGGCAGGCTGCGGCCTTCTGAGACATCGCAGCCTGAAGAACGGTACTGCTGTGCGCTACAGAACTTGAGCAGAACACATCTACGGGGTCACAGCTCTGGTGTTAGGATCACACCTCCGGCACCAGTGGTGCTCCGTTAGCACTGCTCGGCAGGAATGCGTGCGTGTGACACAGCCAGGCTGATGGTTATTACCTTTACAGACTCCCTGACGTGGAATTTTGAGCTGCGAAAGGGTTTGAGCGGAGCAAAGTCCCATCCTGCACGGTACGGCTGTGCTGCAGGACAAATGCAGCCCGTGTGGTTTTAATGAAGAAATTATAAGCAAAAGTCTTCACCCTTCAACTTAAACCAACCTCCGGGGATGCGAGTGCTTCACTGCTTCCATTGCCAAAGATCCCAGATATATCTGCACAGCCTTTAAGCTTGGGATGCTGTACCCATCTCAACATCAGAGCGAAGCGCGCGGTCTGGAGGCAGTTCTGCAGGGATTGCTGACTTCCCACCAGGAGATTTGTCTTTTTATGTCTTGCTTTGAAGGCCTAATGAACTTCAGAAAAGGAAGAGATTAGAAGGATTTAGGGACCAAAGCCTGCGGCCATTGCTTCCATGCAGGCAGACAGCACAGCTGGGGAGGGCCGTCCTGGCTGCTCAGCCCAGCGCACTGCAGCAGGAGCAGAGCTCTCTGCACACCTGCCCGGGAGAAGGAATTGTGCTTGTGCTGTAATTAATTTGCTGCAATTAGCTCACTGCGATTACCTGAGCACACGGGTTAGGAAATCCTCCTTTCTCCTGGCAGCATCACCTCTGCAGCACCTTAAGCACAAAGTGGGAGGAGGAGGAGGGCTGTGGGAGTCTGGGGGGAAGGAGCTCCAAGAATTCCCCACCCACCTGAACGGCGTGCTCTATTTCTGTGCCACATTCCCTCTGTAAAGAGGCAGTTTACTTTCAGAAACGCTGCCTTACATTATCACCCAGACCACGATAAATTAAAGAGCCCCATAGCTATGGAACCCGAGGAGATGCTTACTCATCTGCAAACAGCCCATTCTCCTGCACACATGAAAGGCATTGATGCAAGAGCACAAATTAATCGTGTAGAGCTTCTTTAGTACTTCTACTGACCCCAGAGAGTAAACAATTCCACTCTGCAGCATTTCCAACCTTTCCCTCTGCACAGCTGAAGGCAGAAGTGCAGCAGCAGTCAGGGAGGAGGTGGCAGCACCAAAGGTGACGCTGTAAGGATGCACTCCTGTCCTCCTCAGCAATGCAGTTGTTCTCCACCACCTGAATTTTGTTCCTGTGCCCCAAACCTGCTGCAGCCAAAAAAGGGCAGTGGGGTCTTCGCCCCGTTTTCTTTGTGATCAACCACCATGATACTCAAATTTATTCCATCAGTCGTGAGGATGAACAATGGTTTGTCCCGTTTGGTTGAGCAATTAGCCCAGCTATTGTACAGATGTAGCGCGTCCCTTTGATTAAATGCCAGATGAAAATAAAGTGCTGATCATTGCCCATTATTTGCCAATAGATTTCATATGACAAAAACAAACGAGCAAAACAAAAAACACAGACACGGGAAACTCACAATGCAAAACCACAGAGGTCTCATTTCTTCTTCCACTGCTGGGGGTCTATTGAGTTTCATTGCTGGCAGGCAAAATAAACACGGCCTTCTGCAGAGCAACGTGTGTTATTGATCTGCCTCCTGATTTAGGAGAATTATTTCTCTTCTCTCCCAAAGATTTGCAAAGAGTCCTTTAGAAATACATCTGGTGAGCTCGGGCTTTTAATTGCCTTCTCAAGGTAAAATAATTATTTTCACCGACAAAAAAGGGTTTGTTTTCTTCAAACAGGCAGCGAGGTAGTGAGGGATTTCAGAGTCCCAGGTGAGATAGTAATTAAAACCAATGGCACGGCATTGCCAGCAGGGAGGAGAGCTGAGCAGCTTTGCAGTGCCCATCGGGTGCAGCAGCACAGCCCCACAGCGGACATCCCAGCGTAGGAGAGGCACAAAGAGCAGAGCTGCCAGCAGCAGCGACGCTGTTTTCTGTTCCTCCATGAGCAGGCATTGCCCACAGCATCCTCTGATACTGACTTACCAGCAACCACGCTGCAGACACACAGTGACAGCAGCGGTGCTATGAACACATCAAATGCCATCTGCACCACAGCTGCAGGTTTCCAGGTGATGCGCCCAACTGCCCCTCATCTGAAAGACAGCACTGCCCAACACCACGATGCAGAGCAGCACGTTCTTCCTTTGCTTTATCAGTGTGCAGAGAAGCGGATGGAGGACGCAGATTCACCACCCATGGGCAGTTTGTTCACTTGGCAGAGAATTCACAAACCTGCAAGCCCTGGGGGTTATATTCAGTTTCCCAACGCAGAGCCAACAGCAGAGGGGCACCGCTCACTTTGAGACGCTGCATTTCTGGTAAGTGAGCCGATGGAGCTGTAGGCATCACCACTCCCTTCCAAAGACAGCAGACGGCCTCTGGTTGAGCGTGCTCAAAGAGGAAATGTCACAGCCTGTTATTTCGGAGATGCAGAAGCAGGGAAATGGGCAGCCTCAGAAGGATTGTGCTACTACAGATACATAAACCAACCAGATTGCTCTGGAAGAGGTGGTGCTTAATCTCTATCAACATTCTCAAGACAGGTTCGCTGCATGCAAAGTGCACTAAGCGAGCTGGTAGAACACGGGGCACAGCAAGGGTTGCTCTGCTTTGCTTGTAGGACGTACTTGAAATCTGATCTTGGTTATCTCAGTTCTTCGCATTGCAGCAGCCTAGACAAGAAATCCGGTCCCTCTCTGCTGACTGCAGCAGAAAGCCTAACACCATTGCAAACCCCCTCGTTTCCAGTGGGTAGGTACTCACACCTCAGCTCACCCCAGCACCGGTGAGGAATTCACACCTTGCAGATGAGCTGCAGATGAGGACCCAGCAGGGATCTGCACAGCACTCCTCTGGACATCTGAGGCCGTTGCACTGTTTTCCTTCCAATCCTTTGAGGTTTTTTCCTCCCTGTTAGCAAGGACCCACTTCCCACCATAGGGCCTCGGCTGTGCAGCCCTCAGACCGGACCGGGGGGCACTCCGGAGCAGCCGGCACCGGGAAGCGTTCCCACAGGGCTCCTGCATCCATGTCCTGCAACAGCCTCCATGGCAGCATCCCTGCCCGGTACCCACCGCCCTGCTGCAGAGCGAGGGGTGTTGGGCATCGGCGCGCATCCGAAGTCAGCAGAGCAGACAGCTCCCATCCACCCATCAGCGGTCCTAACGGCAGGAAAAGGATCCTACGCTTTCATTTTTGCTTTCTCCACTCAGTGAACCATTTGTTTCTCTGAAGACAAAGAGGAAAGGAAAACATTCATCCGTTATTCAATCCCCGCCATCCGCTTTTGGCTGTCGGCGCAAACCATGCTGGAGGAGGTGAAGGGAGTATGTTTATTTCTGGCTGGAGACTGGTTACATCACTACTGTGGGTCACGGAATAGAGTGCTTTTATGCTCTCGGAAGAAATCTAAGAATAAATATGAGAAAGTAAAACAGTTCCTTTCCTCAGTCTGTGGCGATGGGTGGTGATGAGGCGTCGTATTTACAGGACCGTTATCACTCTCTAAACTCTGTGCTGAATAAATATTATCTTGAAAGGGTAAAAAAATCCATTGAAATATTTTAACTCACCACAAAATTAAACCAAAAAAAAAAATCAAAAATAATAGTATCTGTCTGTCTGTCCAAAGCGAGGTTAATCGCAGGTCAGTCAGCCAGGCACCGCGTCGGCGTCACGACAGCAGCCTTCCTCCCTGCAGGTGGGGCTCAGTGCTTTTCCTCGCTCCATCCCATGCACTGCTACTGATTCTTCAGGCTGCAACAAGAAACAAAGCAGGGTCACGCTCAGCCCTGCCGTTCCTGGTTCGGATGCAGGGCCCTGCTGGGTTTCCCTCGACTGAGGTTTTAATGGGAGCAATTGGAAACTTTAAGCATGGAGATGGGCTTTGTGAAAGGAAAAAGGGCGCCTTGCTTGGATCCTCAGCTTAAATGGGTGAGAGCAGCACCGCCTGCAAACTCACCAGGAGATGACTGGGAGTTCCTCGTTGGGTGATACCAGACTGGCAGATCAGAAATCAGCTGTTTATGCTTTGCATTAAAATAATTAAGCTGCACATCCGGCACCACAAAACCAATCTCGCCATTGCGGGGCTCTCAAATTATGATCAAAACAGCAGATATCACAGACACCTTTACTTCCCCTTACTTTAAAGGGAAGGGAGACAATTTAATCCTGTAATGAGAGAAAGTATTACTAGCTGCTCTTCATAGGCAGTGTAATTATTCAGCTGATCTCTGAAACCACAGAAATAATGACAAATTAGAGCGCCTTTCAGTTCCATCTACCTTTTAGAACTATTCATCTTCTGGAGTTATTATCACTCCAAAGGCTTCTTTATGTTTTAGGCGGTGGCCGCCGTACATCACAGAAAACACACAGAGAACCTTTCTGCTGCCAATAAAAGTTGCCATCCGCCACAACAGGCAGCAAACATTTGTTTATGCTTTCTGAAATAGATTGAAAAAGATACGGAAATGCAATCATGGTGAAGAGTGACATTTGTCCAGGCACGGTATTTACAGTGTTTTGATTAGCTGCGATTGCTGAGCAGCCAAGCAGCTTATGTTAATAAATGCCCCGTTCCAATTAGACATCTGTGTTCTGAATCGGGATAAAGAAAAGGAAAGGCGCCCTCGCCGGCACGAAGCCCGCTGTCATGGCTCCTGAGCTGCCCATTCATCACCTGGGCTGTGCAGGATGCGATCCCATGGCCACGGGAAGGGCTGGGAGGGAACAGTTTACATCAAACCATGAAGAATGAAGAATTCTGTTGCTTCCGGCCCATTCCAAGGCCAGCACGAGGTTCTCTCCCAGCACTTTATGACACCACCTCGTTCTGCAGATCCTCACAATCCCATCTTTTGGTTGCCACCAATCCCCATAGAAATGGAGCACTGGCCATGGCCAGCTGAGCCGGGCACTGCTGGGCGTGGGGGAAGGAGGAATGGAGAAGGGCAGATTAAAAAAACCACAGCTATTTCTGGAAAGTAATCCAACAATGACTCAATCACCACCGCACAGTTCATAAATCCCTAATTAAAGGTTTGGAGCTCCTCCCTGCTGCAGATGTTCCAGAGTCCGGCTCTGGTCCTCCACAGCATGCCACGCACAGCAGCACCCATCGGACTGCACGGGGCAGGTGATTCTATGATGATTCTGTGATGTTGGCAGAATGGGGACCTTGAAAGAGATGTTCTCTATCAGGCTGGAGAGGCAGATCCCTCACTCTGTTAGGACATATTTTTTGCTTCATTTTCAAATGCACTACTTAAAGCATCTGCATCCTGGAGAAGGAGTGGGAAGGAGTACTCATTACCTCGCCCTGTAAATTCACTGACCGGAGGGATAAGGACAAGTTCAACACCAGCCGCCTCCTCCTACATCTTTATTCAACACCGCAACATCAGCCAAGGCACTTCCAGCCATGTTTCCTCCAGCACCTCGTGGAGATGCACAGGAAGGGCTGAGCCCCACATCCCACAGAGCACCGCCTGAGAGCTGCTGTGTGTTGGGTTATTTAAAGCAGCTCCAGCAGCGGCATGGATGCACGGTGCCCTCCGGAGAGCTCTGGAGCTATAATAAGTATCTGCTCCTCATCTCAGTCCTCATAAACGTTCTTCTCTGCCAAAGCAGCTTTTCGGAGAACTCATCTCCCCGGTACGTGATGGGTGCTCCCAGCTCCCAGCCTGCAATCGCCACCCTGCCTGTCCCAGGCTAAACCTCTTCCTTTACAACTCCCTTTTTACGATATTAAGTATGACAGCTACATAAAATGTTTTGTTGCCTTGGCAACTGCAATGCATTAGCTTCGATGTGGGTTATGAGGAAGAGGACAGCCTTGATGCTAACCCACAGTAATGAGAACGGCACAAACCAGTGGGCAAGGCGCTGGACCAGGCACTGAGGGGAAAGGCCCCCACCACGCACAGCACCACGTGCCCATATAGAGGACAGTGAAGCTACAGAAATGCCTTTAAGCAAAGAGAGCAAAATCTGGTTATGCACTAATTATGGGGTGGGAAGAGCTTTTGTTTTGCACGAACCCAAGCTGCCGAGCCATTGTCTCCCATTCCTCTGCGCTTCCCTACAGTTGTGCAGTGCTGGGATCCTTAGGCTCAAAGATGGTTGTATAAGAATGAACAATGGACAGAGGGAATGGAATAATCAGAGCCATTTCCCATAGAAATTGGACAGACGAATGTCTCTAATTGGCATTCCGTTATTACATTTGTAACACGCTTTCTTACGAATCCATTGCTTTGTTTTTCTTTGTACTGAATGCCCACGAAGATCTCTGGGGACGAGACTTAAATCGTTAGCAATGAGTGATAGGAAACTAAATTTGGAATGACAGATCAGAGCATTAATTTGTGAAAGGGGGAGGTCCTGGAAGAGCAGTGGAAGTCCTGCAGCCTCAGAGCCACCCCGGTGCTCCTCCTGCCCCAGCTTTTGCTTCCAGCCGAGGACAACAACCCAATGCTCTGCAGCAAACGCACTCCGTTAGGCTCCAAATTCAGCCAAGGGAAAAGGATGAAGCAAAGTGCCTTTGAAGTTTCTGTCAGTTGGAAAGAAGCTTTCGGAACAGCAACAGATGAGAAAAGAATCCTCTTTCTACAGGAATGGTGTAAGGGCTGGAGATGGGACTCTGCTAACTGCACGTGGTCGGGAAACAAAGCAGGAGGGGAGGGCACCAAACAGGGAATGCCAGGCACTCACTCACTCCATGCTGAACAAAAGGAGCGCATCTTTTCTGCACATCACTATTTCCTGTCCACGAGGCTGCTTTGATTTGAAACAAACTCCTTTTTCCTTTGCAATAACAACAGCAGCAATGACAGCGATAATAACACAAACACTGAAAGCCTGGCAGGGGAAAGATAAATTACAGCTCTGCGCCCCAGCAGCACATTGCAGCTGCTCCCACCTCGGGTTTCCAACAGGACGAGCTGTCAGCTCTGCTCTCCAGCAATGGCACTGACACTGATCCATCAGCACTGTCCCCATGTATAGCCCAGAGGGGCAGAGCTGCACTGCACACACCAAGGAGCAGGGAGATGGGATGGGGGCTGCCTGGGGTTCCCCATTCCCTGCACAGCCACCACGGGCACCCCACAGCCGCCTCCCACATCCCACCCAGTCCAGGAAGGGTAATATTTGGAATGGTCTGCGAATAAACAGGACAGAGCTAAAGTGAATAGCAAAGAGAATCTCTGAAGGTCTAACATCAGCAAGGGGAGGGCTGCACCTGCCTTTGGGTGGCTTAAGCAAAAGGAGACATAGGTGCTTATTGCCGGATCATCACTTGGACCGCCCTTAAAGCTGCCTCAGGTACTTCAGTAACGAATGACATCTTTATGTCCCTCCTCTAATCTGGGCTGCCCTTGGTCCTCCAGCCTGAAACGGTTCCCAAAGCTCACATGAAAGTGTATTAAGAGAGATTAGTTCATTAATCTGCTCCTCGGTACCGTGTCTCTTTATCACTTCATTTTAATAATTTGCACTAATTGACAGAGCAGATTCCCTCCTAAACTCAGGAACTTGGGCAGGACGTTTGCTGTAAATCACTGCACATTTTCACTTGGAAACACCTGGTCCTGTCCACCCGCAGTGCCTCTGCTGGGGCTCAGCACACCAAAGGTGCTCCCAGTGTGACCATGGGGGCCCGCAGCACCCCAACACACACAGAGCACCATCAGCCCTTAGCACGAAGCATGAGGCATTGCTTCCTACAGCGCCTCATCACCCCCAACAGGCACAGATGGGCAGAGGGCCCCCGGAGCGCGGCGGTACCCACTTGGTCTGGTGCTTGGAGCCCTTCAGGTGCGCGTGGTACTGCTCTATGGAGTTCAGTGTGACGTTGCAGATGTTGCACGTGTAGCTGCGCTTCAGGCCTGCAAAGAGAAGCCAGGTTTGTTAGTTGTGTACCTGCTGAGCTTGTTGGTGCAGGCTAAGAGGTGTGCAGGGAGAAAAAGCATCTGTGTGCTGCAGGAAACGGCCTCTGCCTGTGCCATGCACTGCTTGGAGTCAGGGCAGCAGGCAGAGAGTGCCAATGGCTGCAGAACCAGAGAAAGGAAAGCGTAACATTTGCCCCTCACAAGCTTCTAATTAATCAGAAAGCACTCAGATCTCCTCTCATTCCCAGCTTCAAGGACTTTTCTCCTTACAGTGACCTCTCTATGTACTTTTCCAGTCTGGGGTATCCAAGCTCTGCTGAAGCCTGAAGGAGGATTTGTGAAGGCACAGAACCACACAGGGCTCAGAGGCCCAGGGGCACTGCGGTCCCCACCACCATCCCATGGCTCTCACAAAGCATCATTCTGCTCAGAATAACAAGCACTGAGGCCCCACCTGTTCCCCTGCTTTCTGGTGCACAGATCGGGGCCATTCCTCATCACAGTCAGAGGCTGCACCATCTAGGAACTGTTCTCCAAGAGGATCAACGCATCCATTCAGCTGAGGTCTCCTCCATGGCAGAGGAGGGAGCAGTGCAGGGACAGCCCTGCACACAGCCCTGCACACAGCCGTGCCAGAACGAAGGGCAGAACAAAAGCAATTGCTGGTTTCCATAAACGGAGCAAACTTGGCGACAAGGCACAGCGGGTCGGTACAGCTCGTGGGAGAGGACGAGGCTCCCCTCTCTGCAGAGCACACAATTTAACCTCGCTGTTCTTTCACCTTGGGAAAAGAGTACAGCAGCTGCAAAGAGGAATTACAGAAAGAGGCACTCCTGTGCCTCACCTGACATGTTTGCACTGCAAAGACACAGTGTGGCTGAACGTGCATTAAACGCCCGCTTCCCTCCTGGACATCCTTGAAATAGAGAGATGGCAATCAGAGCTTCTGAGTGCCGCTATGTAGGGCGAGGCTTCACATAAATTAAGCACATAAATGCAGACCTAAGTGTTCCCAATCCCCGATTCTGTTGTCTCCCTTAATAGTCTGCATGTAAGAGACCCATTTCTGCTCTCCTCCTCTCTTTTGTATTTAACATCCCAAGAAATCCCCGGGCATCGCGGCGGTATTAGCATTGCTGCATTACACACACATCGGCATTACCGTAAACCATTGATGCTCAAATAATTCTGCCTTGTTCTCTTAGGGAAAAAAAAAAAAAGGAATTTTAAATTCCAGTGTCAGGTTGCTGCTTCGCACTCATTCACTTCCATGAAGACCCAAACAGAGCATTTCAAGCTTAACTGAAGGGCTCACCGTGAACACACAGAGGTGTGGGATTCCCACCACAGGCTGCAGTGCTCCGCAAGAACAATTTTAATGCACCCTGCGACCGTCCTGTTGGCTTTGCACGGTGTTATTCCTGCACTGACCCCAACCAGAGGAGGCTGTTAGGAAATCCTGGCCTGTCCATCTGCACATTCACTCCGGTGTCCTCGTGACACATCAGCATTCCCTCCCCCGAATCACGACACGCGTTCATGTAAAATTGAATGCACTCATATCCATTCAATAAAAGATTTAAGAGTGAAGTCATTAATGTCATCCTGCATAGAATGCATTAAAACACATTCCAGGAGAGTACTTGTTAAATCACATTTTACCAACCAAAATTGACGGCAAAGAATGGAAAGTATTTATAAGGCATATGAGGAAATTATGAGCCAGGAAGGAAAATTGACCTCCTTGCCTGACTTGGCAAGACAGCATCCGCACCTCTGGCAATTCATCCGTGCACAGAGAATGCAAAGGCTGTGGGTGATGGCATCCTGTGCAGCCACTGCTTCTGCCCCACTGCTGAGGTGCACCCTGACCCCACACTGTCACCTCTCCTGCTCACCCCAAGCAGTCCTCAGGCAAACACCCACACCCCTGGGATGGAGCACTCATGGGCAGCTACACCTCATTCAGATGGGAGGAATGGTGCTGCGGCTGAG
>PPHD01020599.1:0-13586 GCA_002909625.1 Bambusicola thoracicus | reverse complement strand
ACATGCAGTTCAGTTGAGGACATGAGAGCAGACGGCACCCAAGTGAAGTGTCACGGCAAGATTGGAGAAGAGAATGCTTCTCAGTTTTGATTTTTCACCCCAAAAGCTGGGCTTCCTCCCAGGCACCACCTAGCCACTGATCTGCTGATTACTCCTTCCCTGTAGTGCTGCCACTTGATTCTACCTTTTCCCTCTAGCAGCATGCTGTAGGCCGTAGGGTGTTCTTTCTGACAGTAGATCCTAGAAAATGATTAAATTAAAGCCAGTTATCTTAGACTTAACTGAAGATTTTTTCACGAGCAGTGCAGAAAGTAAACATCTTTGGTGAAGAATGCCTCTCCCAGTCCCCATCAGCAGATTGCCATGTTTTGCATCGGTGTGAGTGTGTAGTCCCATGTAAGGCTTGTTAGAGCATTTGGGCTTAAGGTCAAGCATTCCCATAGCTAGAATTTCACAAAGGAATTTTAACACTCCTCCTGGAAACAGGTGCCATAGGGTCTATATGAGCCATTGAGTATTCAGGTCCGGTCTTTTTAACCCGCCACAAATCTGTGAGGATACAAAAGGTCTGCTTGAGACTTAGAAAGCTATCGGTTCTTTTGTTGTTCGCACGCAGTGAGAGAGATCCCACAGTTTTCCGTGGAAGCACGAATGCTGGGTAGTGACTGCTTTTCACAATGTCTTACTGGTCTTGTTTGTATCGTCTGTGTCAGAAATCACATCTCTTAGTTTTCTGTGATGTTACCGTTGCATTTGATGGCCATGCCATGCCTTCTAGGGTTCTCTGCTTGACTTCACATTATTTTTTCATAAGGTACAAATGTAAAAGATCTATTATTGCACTCTCTTGGACTGTAGGGGGGAAAAAAAGTGACACATTCCAACAGCTGCCCTTGTAACAGTATGAACCCTGAATGAAAGCCCAGTGAGACTTACCGTTTGCTTCCAGTGGTCAAGGTCTTCAGGTAAGGTCACTGGGAGAAAAATAGAAGATCTGTTGAAGGTTGTGCATTTTTCTGTGCTGTTTGGATGCAGTCCCCGACCTGCAGTCTTGCCCTGGGAGCTTCCTATTTCAGCCTCATACCAAGATGCTGCGAGCTGACCGAGAAGGTGCTGAGCAGCAGCACAGGTGCAGCTAGTAACACCTGCTCTGTGCTTACCCAGGTATTCCATGTATCTTGTGCCAGTATGGTACTGAACTCCAACGTCTGTTGACGAGGCGTATGTTTGAGTTCTCCCAACTTGACTGTAAAATGGAAGTTTTTAGTCAGTTGCTTTTGATTTCAGGAGGAAATAAATTCAATCTGGATAATGCTGGTTTTCTTTTTCGGCTTTAGTCTTTCTTTAGGAAAATACAAATCCTTTTAATCCCTTTCGGTATTTTCCTTAAGGTATCCATGTCCCCTGGAGATAATGGGCTGCCATTGCCTTTCCTGATGCCATTGCCTTTCCTGCTGCAATTCGCAGTCATTTCACTTATAGGTTTCTGTTGGGCATATGAGTTGGCTCCAGGTGTTATTTTTCCTTCTTAATAGCTGTTTCTCATAAGAGGAGCTCCTGTCACATCCTTTCAATGCAAGGGGACTACTGGAGACATCTCCTTCTGTATAAAGTTGGTTACCATCACGGAGGCCTTTCTGCTGTGCTGGTGAAATGGGACTGGGAAAGAAAATTCTAGTGTTATTAGTCAGAAAGGGTGGATATGCATACACAGCAAGCTGTGGTCAGAAAAGCCTCTTCGTTTTAGGAAAGTAGGCTACAAACAGCTTGTGTTCTATCCTCTAGCACTGTGATTGCATTTTGGGAGAAAATTACAGGAATATGGAAAAAAAAGGTTTTATAAGCCTCGGGCATACCCAATCCCATTTCATCTCAGCCCTTCTTTCTTTTTCTACCCTCTGTATTTCAGTGAAGTGTCTTTGACTGCTTGGGACCATCTCTTCTTTCTTCTCTGGGACTGAATTTCCTCTCTGTAATTTATCAGTCACCGACTCATCTCCTTGTGTTGCCTGCAGTGCCCTAAGCTGTTTTTTATGTGCTGATGGATCAGTGGACATCGTTTTGAGTTGGACCAGCTTCAGCTGGTCCTCACGAATGTATTTTGCCCTTACCTCACCAAGGATTTGTGAGACCCCATAACTTAGAGAGTTGATTTGAGAGTGCCGAGCAGCATCTGTCATCCTGAGAAAGGCGCTTGCTCTGTGTTGTCAGTCGTGGCTGTCGAGGCATAACCAGCTCTAGTGAGCAGTGAAGGGTGCCAGCACACGACTACTGTTAGTATACTTTCAGTAGATCCGTTGTTCCCAGGAGCAGAGCTTTAGCTGAGCGCCTGCTGGCACACTGGTAGTTGCACTGCAAGATTCAGTAATTGCAAAGGGCTTCAAACCTCTCTTGGGATTCTCTTGCAAACTACAAACCAGGGTCAATCACAGGGATTTTCCTGCAGTGATATGACAGTCAGAGCTGTGTCCTTTTGGCATAGCAGAAAGGGGGAGCCAACCAGAGGACAGGAGCAGCTGCTGAGACAACTTCTGCTTTGTCTTTGCCGGTCAGCCACGTTACTGCTGAAGAGGCCATGCTCTGAGCTGCAGGCAGTGGGAGTTTGTCAGGGTAGGTTTTGTATGTGCTTTCTCTGTTCCCATACTCTTCACTGGGCACTTATTGTGGCTGGGGCAAGAGATGGGCATGATGCAGTGGTGACCATTCTTAGCTTACTTCTCTTGTGTGTGAGAACTGACATTTAGGCAGTTTGTTGAGAAGAGAGTTTCTGCTTGTAGCCAAGTGAGAGGCCCTGGTATCTTTGTGACTGCCCACTCTGCATGTGTTGCAGGTTGCTCCCTTGAGGGCTTGCCTGATGTACAAAACCACGGCTTCTTTCCGCAGAGATCTGTAGCTCTGATCAACGCTTCAGGCTGAATCTTCAGTCCCATCTTCTAAGAGCATTGCGCGTTTCTTCGACCCCTTGAAAGCATCCTTCTGTTGGAAATCATTTTTTCCTTGGCGCTCACACAGGTCACGAGCAGTGTGTTTCAGACAGGAAGTCAAAGGATCAACACCCAAACTCTCACCAAAGAGAAATGTCACATTTGTGTGGATTTTAACTGGGCAGCTTAAAGTACTTGCAGACTTGCCTGTAATGACTGCTCCTGCGACTGATGAGCAACGCAGAATTAGGCAGCTCACACAAATCTCTGCTTGTATTTCATTTTCTGTAAGTAAGTTGTACAGGTACCACTCTCTGACAGACAATAATATGGAAGGTAGTGAGTCGCAGTGTTTGTAAAGCACTCTTAAGACACAGAGCACTAAATCTGGATAATAATGAACTTATCAAAAACTCTGAAAGGAATCAAATAATTGAAGTATGCATCATCAAGTCAGAGTTGCACTGTGCAAGCGTGGGTAACTGGATGACCAGAGACCCAGTGCATGCATTTGCAGGGAGAAGAGTGGGAGCTGGTGTCAGTGAGTTGCTCTGCTTTGTCTGCCTCCTTCCATCCTTCTGGGATGCTACGAAGTCCAGGCTTAGGTAAAATAACGGATGTCATCGTGGATTCAGCACCTAAATGGGGAGCCTTGTTAGCTTAGTTTCTGCTTAGTTTCAGTGCGAGAGCTTTTCAGCTAGCAAAACAAGTCATCTTGGTGGCAGTGTGGGGAAAAAGTGGAGAAAAATGAGAATGGCTGCCAGATCAGACAGGATAGGGTAATTACGTGGGTAAAGCAGCTAAGGCTTCGAAGGAAGCATGTTTCCCTTGGTGTTTTGATATGGATATCATCAAAAAGACTGCAGGCACTTGTCCTGCATGGCTTAGAGACGATGCAAATCCCCACCTGTTAACTGGCCAGGTGTTACAGGGAGAGGCAGAGATCGAGTGCTGGTGTTGCTGAAGTGCACTGTCACTGAGCAACAAGTAAACATCAGCATGGGGCTCTGATAAGCTGCTCTTGGCTGCTGGCCATGGACACAGAGAAATAAGCAGTACAGCTCTGGATCAGGATTTGACCCACATTCCTCCTTGCAGTGTAGCTCAGTGTATTCTCCTCTCATAACCATTATTCTATGAGGACAAAGGAGACCTTGTTATCTAGATGGGCGCATCAGCGAAAGCCATGCTCACTTGCTGCTTCAGTTTCAGAGCGCAGGAAAAGGGATAAGGCAAACAGTCTTAAACTTTTTCCAAACATTGGGCAATACACCGTGACAGTTGCCACTAAATATTTTAAGTCAGATGAAAAGCGATTAAGAGCCTTATTTGGATATCATAGCTCCCTGAGCATCTCATCTGAGCGCTGTCTTGGGAAGTTAATGTTAACGGAGTGCTTATTCTCTTCCTGGGGTCTTACGTTTTTGACTAGCAGGCGCTATTTCACAGTTCCAGCAGTGGGTGTAGGCAGAAAAAGGAAAAGAGTGCTTCCTTGAGTCATCAGGCAGTCTAGAAGCAGACTTCAAATGCTGAAGCCGAGGCCGTTGTTAGCTAACAGCCATCTACCCTATGAAGGTTAACGTTCAGAGGTTTATAAATGCATTTGGGTATTGATATCATAGTATTAATAGCACGGTAGCGCAGGATTGAGAGTCATCTTTTTGGCAGAATGGAAGAAGAGAACTGAACGGGAGTTATCTTCTCTCTAGGATGATTTTTTTTAGTAGCAGAGGAAAAAAGAAAACTCCTTTTCCATTCAAGAGCCCATGGTATGGTTACTTCTCAAAGAGCCTCAGCGCCAGCGGGTGCATCATCCTCAACAGCTACGGAATCTGATTGGATTTAAGCACTGATCTCAAAGGCAACAGGAGGTGGTAGCTCTGAACATTTCAGCAGGCCAGCTGCTCTTTCTCGAAGTCCTGCTCAAGAGACATTTATACTTGTCTTCCCCCAGGCCACAAGTTCCCCAAAGGCAAGGCAGACAGGCATACTGACAGGAACCACTGCGAGGAAACGGATTTTGAGCCAGCCCTGTTGTAATGCGGTCTTAATGGTGTGTGGTTTTAAGACGCGGAGAGCGCAGAGGGATTCAGTATGAGATGTTCCTTAAGGTAGCTCTCACTTGGTCCTTCTGCTGACAGCACTGCTGCGATACACTTCTTTGCAGATGTGTATTTAATAACTGACGTTAAACTGCATAGGTTATCTCGGTACAGCTTGATTTCTGTTACACGCTGCAGAAAGGAGTCTTTTCGGAAGGAAACTGTTTCCACATGCCCGAATCCCCTGGTGCTCCCACAGAAATAATTGTGCTTAACCATAAACGTACCCCGAGTATTAGCTGGTATGCACTGTAGCTTTTTAAGAACCCGAAGGAATGCCACAAAATAGACGAGCCAGGGCCTTTGCTGGTGTGCAGTAATGTGATTTCATGAAGCTTTCCGTGGCCTTGTGGACTCCTGGTGAAGGTGGCACTTCCCTGCCAGCACAGGGCTTTGAGTTGGTCCTCTTTTAAAAGGATAATGTTCTTGAAAATGCCCAGTAAGTTGAAACGTGTTGGCTATAGCTAGGGGTGTTTTATGTGCTCACAGTGTTCTCATCAATTACTGCCTCCCACAAGAAAGATGTTTGCTAAATGGCTGTGTTGATGTAGAAGGAAGGCTTCCTGACGTTTGGATCAGTTTTCTTTCTCTGTATCCCTCTTGCATGTTCTGCTGTGGTCCCTGAAATCTGCTGAGGCTGCAGCAGGACCGGGCTTCTAGAGTATGTGTGCTAAACTTAAAGATGCCATGGCCTCATCTGAGGACACAGACCATCTCACCTCCTTTTATGGGGGGGATGAAGACAATTTTAACTCTGGAGAAGAAGCTGGGCTGAAAATAAACCTACTTCGAGGCAATACCTTAATGGCATTTTATATCTAATCAGTCCAGTTGCTGTGACCAAGCTAGCCTTGACTGCCTCCCTGGTCTGCCCCGCAGTAGATGCACTGTTGGCATTACTTCCCCGAGGACCGATGTGGAAGTAACGTGTTCCCCACCCCGGAACATTCCTGTCTTTTAAGAACACAGTCTTATTAGACTTTCTCTGTTACTCTCCTGGCTGCACTTCTGTAAGGTCACGCACAAAGCTTGCGCTATGCGGGATGGAGGCTGTGCGTAGCACTGCAGAGAGCTGAGTGTACCTCCACTAATGGGAGGTGGGTCTTTCCTGAGTTGCTGCTGCTTTATGGCAGACTGAGACCGACCCACTCACTCTCAGTGAGGGTGACAGTTCTGATGAGCCCGCTGGATTCAGGGCCAGCAGGACCACCCCTAAGACACAAGGCGTCTCCTGCTGCAGAGATGCACCATCTGCCTTACTATCCTTAAAGGTGCCTTGTTTGGCTTTTCAATATAACTATGCACCAAAGGCAAGAGATGCCGTTCTCCCTGCAGACGGGAGGGAGGACGAGGATGACCTGGTGTGAAACAGGGACAGGGAAAGTGAGTTTCTTTTCTTTATCCTCCGAGTTTTCTGTCAGCAATCCTGCCTCTGATGCTCTTACGTGTATGTGCTTTTATTTCTACCAGAGCATAATCACTCTAATTAGGAGGGAGGATTCTTGTATTTTTTTATATGCTGAGCCATTTGGTTGGTTAATTTAATAAAGCGGCACACAGATGAACTCTGAAATCCACTGCCATCTGCTGCTCCACTGCAATCCAGTATTACTGATACAAAGGTACCTACCTTCAGATACAATCTAGTGCTGAGAGCACTGAGTATCCACTCCATTGAATGAATACGTATGCCACGTGAGTGCTTGTGAGCTTCTGTAACCGTCCCTATTTTAAAGCAACGGGTCTGATCTGTGTGACTCTGTACCAGCTTTTTAATAGCCACAAAGACCAGGTGTGCGTGCATATATGCAAAAAGGACCGTATTGCTGTGGCTGGGGCTGTGGGACCTTGGGGTAGATTAACATTACCGATGTTTACTGTGTAGTACACTGCTCTTTGGTGTTAACATTCTCCCTGTCTGCCCGGGGAGAAGGCAGTCCTGTGGCTCAGGCCGAGACGGTTTGTTGCGTTAGGAGGGTGACACGACAGGGAGCTGTCTCTCTTTCTCCCTTCTATCGTGGAAATGTTTCTTTGTTCTCTCTTTGTGTAGCTTCTCAATCCGAAATAAAAATCACCCCAAATAGAACTCATGTTTTGGCCTTTGTTTGGTGAATGCCTGGACTCGTAGCTGCCCTGGGGTGTTTTACTGGGCTGGGATCCTGGGCTCTGTGCTGATACTGTCACCCAGGCTGTGACTCCTTTGGAAATGCCCCTGAATGAGAATTGTGTAATGCGGGCTTTGGGTCTGCTTTGCCATCGTGCTGATGTCCCCAATTAACTGCATATCGCTCCCTTTACACCCTTCCCCTGAAGCTCGGGCCGTCTCACGCTGGGTAATGCTTCATTAAGCCCTGTGCGAAGATGCTCATCTCTAAATGGGCTGCAGGGGAGCACAGAATGGTATGTACTTCTTGGAGCTGTGCCTTATAGTGGAGTTCGAGGGGGCTGAGAAGTGGGAGAAGTCATGGAGCAGCCCTTTGGGATACACTGGTGAGCTTAAGGTAAGTTGGCATTTGACACACGCGGTCACTCTGATCAGTGCTATAGGTTCAGATTTACCAAAGTATTTTTTTATAGTACGTTTCCATTAAAAGCTCATGGGGTACAGCTTACGAGGGGGTGTGCAATGCGATGTACCACAAATCCTGACCAAAAAATCTACAGTGTAAGTGTATTTTGGTTAGTTTCAGGTCCGTGGAGCTAAGAAACAAGAGTGCGAAGCTGCAAGAACTGCAAGCCCTGGGAGAAAGGAGTGTGACTGGAAGGACCTGTGCATGTATGAGTCAAAACTGTAACGATACTGCGTGAGTTTTAGGAACCTATAAATGCGATGCCTTCCAAAAAAGCCTGTCTGATCCTAAGGTTGTGTCTCTGTTTTCTCTACTTCCCTGCGAGGCCATACCTGGAGGAAGGTGGGACCGGTGAGCTGCCACAGAGGTGCTCTTGCTCCTTGGTCACTACAGTGTCAGCCTCGGACACAGAGCTGGCTGCTGCCCGAAACGAGCAGCTTTCCTGAGGTGAGTGCTGTCAGAACCTCAGTGCCTCACCATCTGAAAGGCACTCAGCTTTAGCAGACGTGGGGAAAGCTGTGGATTGATTGCCTTATCTCTAATGACAACTGAGTCGAGCACTAGACCGAGTCTCTGTTGACTCAATCTAGACATCATTAGAGCTTGCTAGGTATTATTATTGACATCAGACACATGAGATGAAGTGTTGCACGGCACTGTCTGCCAACCTGGGCACATCCATGCCCGGGTAGATGCGGGTAGGGAAGTGCTTTGTGAATCACTTAGAAGGCTGAAAGACGGACCACGTCGTTGGGTTGCGTGGTAGCACTGCTTCAAGAGTCAGGTCATCTTACAGGCACGTAGGCTGATGTTAGGTTACTGAACAACAGATCTCTGCCTGCTTTTCGTTACGAGCAGTCAGATGGACCCGTGAGTACGCTGTGCCTCTTGGGAGCTCTGTGAGCTGCGATCTGCATGCTCTTGTCTGCAGTTTTGGCAAGAGCTTGGCAAGTTCTCACGCCTTGGGTGTTGAGTAGAGCCCCCACGCTAAGCAGGATACCCGTGCTTTCGGGCTGGGCAGGCAGCCTAGCAGCCGGGATTTATTTCCCCGTGTTGGAGGTTACTGAGACGATGTCGATGCTGAATTACACGCCGGTTCTGCAGCCTGGCGCCAGAGAGGCTCCAGGTCACAGCGATGCCCCGGAGCCTCCCCGGCACATCTCCCCGGCGCTGAGCTGCGGCCTCCGTCAGCTGCGCCGCCTCGTGCCGGCAGTCGGGCCGTGCTGTTGGCGGTGCGATGGGTACACCGCGTGGCCAGAAGGGAGAAGTGCAACTTTTAGCCGACCTCTCCCTCGGGTTAAACCCTACCGCCGCACGGCTGGGCGACCGAGCGCTGACGGGCTGGGATCGCTCAGCTGCCAGCGCTGGGGTGCGTTTTCCTGAACTTCGTTGTTGGCACTAAAATAGGTATCGGCGGCGTTCCTCTGCTCTCGCGTGTTTCGTTCCCCCGCTGCTTAGGATGCCTCTAAGTTACGTTTTCAGCGGCTTCTCCGAGATCAGGGAGGGGAAAAGCAGCAGCTCCCGTTGTTAGGAAAGATTTAATAACACTGTAAGAGTGGCTACGATGACCTAGATGTACGGCTGAGGGGGAGTTCTGTAGGTTTTCGGTAAGCTTTTCGTCACTCTTTCTTTTTCTTTTCTTCACTCGATCTTTTCGCCCGCCGGGGGGGGGGACCCAGGCCGAGCGCCACGCTGCGCTCCGATTGGCCGAGGGGCCGAGCCGCTCCCGTCGTGACGTCGCGATCCCGCGCGGGCCGCGCTCCCATTGGCTGCGACGCACGGCGAGGAGCGTGGCGGCGGGGCGGGGCTACGTAGGGGCGCTGGGGCCGCTGCTCGGTACGTGCGGGCCGGGCCGGGAGGGGAGGGGAGGGGGGGTAAGGGGTGCTGCGGGCGTTCCGGGGGGAGCCGAGCCGTGCGCCCGCAAAATCAGAGTTTGGGGAAGAACGACGAGAGAATGGCCGGGCAAACGGAACAGATTTGCTAAGGCGTGCAGTTGGGGCTGGAGCGTCCGATGATGGTGGGAGCGGAGCGGGCCGACGGTCCCGCGCCTCCCCGCTTCCTTGGGGCGAAGGCCCGCGGTGCCACGCAGCGCCTGGAGGAGGAAGGAAACGCGGAGAGGTGCAGCAGGGAGCGTGCGAGGGGCTCTGCGGGCTGGGAAGGCGGTCAGTGAAGCCCGTGCGGGGGGAGGGCGGATGCTCGGTGACGGCATCGGGAAGGCACGGCGAGCACGTGGGCTGGGACGGGCTGCGGGCTGTAACGGGCTGTACCGGCAGACTCGTCCCCTTAGGGGTTCTCGTGCACGTGAGGTCAGCCGGGTTTGGGAGAAGGAGCCCAACCGGCGGCGTCGCTCCTCTCCGCTGCGGTGCACGCAGCAGGCGGACACGTCGATCTGCCAGGGTCGTCTGGGCCTTGAAAGCACCCCCTGGTCAGATCTGACCTGCTGGCATTCGGCCTGACCTGCGAGCCAGGCGGCCCAATGCTCACCCCATAAGGCTGGCGGGTGCGGCCGTCTGGCAGTGCTGCCCGTTGGGGTTCGGCCCCCGCCGTCCAAAAGGCCAAAAGCAGAGGCTGAGCGGGGCCGGGGGAGCCGTCCTGGTGGAAGAGGCCTTTGTCTGCCTGTGGCTGCCGTGCTGAATTTAGCTGCCCCGCAGCCACAGCAGCGATCGTGTTCCCTGCCTGGAGGAGGATGGCAGCACAAAGCCCCCCCGGGCGGCCTCCGTGCTCCCAAAGCCCTGCCTGTCCCCTGACGTGGGTTTCCCTGGAGGGAGGAGTGCTGTTGCCTGAAGTTAGGATCTTCCTGAACCTGCTCAGACCCGGCTAAGCTAATTAGCGAGCAGCGGAAGCCTGCCGCTATTTCAGTGTCAACACTGAACTGCTTGGGAAATCGTAGAATCTTAGAACCCTTAGAGTTGGAAGGGATCTCTGAAGACCGTCTTGTCCACCTCTAAGATCACCAAACCCAACCCCACCACATCCCTTAGTGCCACATCTCCAGGGTTCTCGAACACCTCTGGGAACGGTGACCCCACTCGCTCCCTGGGCAGCTGTGCTGATAGAAGCCAGGACGCCCTTGGCCTTCTTGGCCCCCCGGGCACCCTGCTGAATTGCTAGAAAACACACCCGCCTTGTTCACTTTGGGTGGAGACGAGGGGAGGTGGAGAGCATCTTTTGTTGTGTGTTTCAGAGAGCCCGGGACACAGCGCCATTGCACAGAAGAAGTTCTACGCTGATGGCCCTGGATGTGGCAAAGTCACACTCTGAAGCCTCACTGAGCCGGAAGGCCAAATGCTACGGAAGGTGGGACCGCATGGACGGACAGATGGACTGCCCGGAGCTGGCCGACAACGCGCACCAGCTTTTGGGTGCAGAGGAAGGCAAAGCTGCCCTGAACAGCATGGAGAGCCTGGCAGCAAGTGGATGTGACGGTTTGGCCTCCAGTGTTACAGCACCCACGTTCAGATCGCCTGGAATGAAAGCAAACTGCTTGGAGAGGCGGCCGCTGACCTACGGAGCCGACCACAGCGGTGATTCATCTCGTTGCCTCGGCCACTGGGCCTTCCTGGAACAGCAGCAGGTGAGAGGGGTGTGCTGACCTCTGTATTGCCAATGGGGCCTGGTGAGATGGGGCCTTGCGTGGCTGGGTCCTGTGGGCTGGCAGGGAGCATCTGTCCTGGGGAGCTTTCGCCTCGAGGGGAAGGAGAGGCCCGTGATGTGACCCAGAGCCCTGTAGCACAGAGCGCTGCATCTCCCGACACCACGTCAGCTGCTATGCACTCGAAAACGTGCTGAGATAAACCCGAAACATCGTGGCCCCAAGCAGGAAGGAGAAGCCCCTGGGTTTTAAGCAGTGGCTCTGTTGGTGCTTAAAGTTGCAGCGGTGGTGGTGGGTGCTGCTGAGGGGGGCGGCTCCCCTTCTGCTCCGGCGGTGCGTCGGGTGGCGGCACGCAAACCGTTGCCTTGGTTCCTGTGTTGCTGCTGTGGAGCTGGAAGCTGCTCAAAATGGAGCTCCTTAAGTAAACGTCTCTGGCTGCCAAGTGACTCATGCAGCCTTTCAAGTCCTCCAGATGCCTTTCCTTAAAAACAAGGCCTGGTCAGGCCTGAGCAGTGGAGTGCGTGCGGGCTGCTGGGACAGAGCTGCTGTCCATGCCTCCTCGTGGGGCGGAGCTGAGGCTGGGCTTTTATCTCGGTAGCCTGGCTGCACAAAGGGGCTTTCTGTCTGGGCACAAAGCACGAGTATTGTGCACCGTTCCCCGAGCATCAGAAGTGTTTTTCTTGGTTCTTTTGACTGGGATTTCGCGGCGGTGCGGGAGGCTTGTAACATGGCTGGGGCTGTAAACTGAGCAAGCGTGTGAATTAGCTTCCCCTTATGCCTCTCTCTCTCCTTTCTTCCCTCCCTGGGTCCCCGCAGAACTCCGCAGAAGGAAGTGGGGCTGCCAGCGTCCATCACATCGCTTCCAGGCATTGGAGCCGGGCACCTTGGTCCCCGTCCTCCTCTCCCACCCCGGAGTCCTTGCCTCAGCAAACCCTGCCTGGCCCCAAGAGCCCCGTGCAGAGCCGCTCCAGATCAAGCTTCTCCACTCTCTCTTTAGAGGAAAACAGCGTCTCTGAGCAGCAGGAAGGGAGGCGGTCCCAAAGCTCACCAGCCAACCTGGACACACCTTCTGCAGCCACCTGGGAGCTGTGCCGCCAGCCGGGTGTGCCGGAAGGTAGGACAGGGGGAGGTGGACACTGCGGGCACGAAAGGCCCTCAGCCCCCTGCTGCGTGACTGTGGTGCCATGGAGCGTGTCAGGAAGATGTCCTCCTATCAGGCCGATTACTGGGCATGCGCCATACCCGATTCGTTACCCCCATCCCCGGACCGTCAGTCTCCCCACTGGAACCCCAATAAGGAGTACGAGGACTTGCTGGACTATACGTACCCTCTGAAGCCAAAGTACAAGCTTGGGAAGGACCCGGAGCCTTTATTCCACGACTCGGGAGTAGATCTGGACAGCTTCTCTCTGTCTCCCGAGGGCACTTTCAGATCCACCAGCATCTATGGCATAGGTTGGCAGGATCGGGGAGGGAGAGAAAATCAGCACCAGGGGGCTGTGGCCTCTGCGAGAAGATACTCCACCCCAGTGGCTGGAAAAGCAGGTGATGCGGGAGCTGTCTCTCGCTGTGAACCTTCTCCCATTGCAAAAGCATCCTTGGCAAAGGGCGCTTCCCCCGGCGGCACAGCAGGCCCTGCTAGAGGTTTTGCTGAGGGTTTGATGTTAGCCGGGCTGAGTTCATTTGATTGCTCCGGTGTGGATGGGGGAAGCTGGCGTACCGGGAATCCCTTTTCCAGTCACAGAGGGAAGGTGAGAAGCGCTGAGAGGTTTCTGCCTACAACACGAGTACTGCCCTTGAGAAGGGAATGGGACGGTGATGAAGAATTCCTTTCCCTGCCTCCCCGGCTCCGCGAGCTGGAAACATTGTCTCAGATTTTGTCTGATCTTTCCTTAACTATAAGGACACCCAGGCAAAGCCACTGGGACCCTCCACCTCGCAGCCACGGCCCGGAAACCCTCTCATCCAAATGGGCTCCTTTTGGAGAAGTGGGCAGCAGGGACCAAAGGGAGAGAACTGGAGGCTCTGCTGGGCTGTGTCACCCCTACGGCTGGGACAGCGCTCAGCCGAGCAGAAGAATCAACAGAGACCCTCTGCACAGACTGCATCTCCCTGCCAGCAGCAGAGCCGTGCTGGAGGGGACGCGGCCGAGCAGGCTGCACGCTGCAGGCTGTCCCACACAGAGGGCCCAGTGGAGTGAATCCCTCGCCCAGTGCGTTAAGGTAGGCTGAGACCAGGGACCGAAGCTTGTTGTGGGAAGGTTTTGCATACGGTGTAGAATTCTGGAGTCATTACGGTTGGAAACACTGCTAGGATCATCGTGCCAAACCTGACCCTCCCCTGGTGCAACTTGAGGCCGTTCCCTCTTGTCCTATTATGTGGGAGAAGAGGCTGACCC
>PPHD01020598.1:0-13586 GCA_002909625.1 Bambusicola thoracicus | reverse complement strand
ATGCCCATAACCACGTCCCTCAGTGCCACATCTCTGTGGTTTTTGAACACCTCCAGGGCTGGTGACACCACCACCTCCCTGCACAGCATATGCCTCTGCATCGCTACTCTTTCTGAAAAGAAATTTTCCCTAATATCCAACGTGAATCTCCTCTGGCTGAACTCAAAGCCATTGCCTCTTGTCCAATTGCTAGTTATGTTGTAGAAAGGCATTCCAGATGCTTTGGAAAGCTGTACAAACATGCAGTACCTGTCCTATGCCTTCCTAAAAGTAGGTAATGTAACGTAATTATATCACAGGGTTGAATTAAACTGCTTACATTGCTCTGCTGCTCGTTCTTTAAGAGAGAATTAGAGAGCAGCTCAAAAAAGTAATTTGTGCCTTAATATTCACGTCTCCTGTTAGTAGACTGCATCTGATCTTACAGGGGATAATAGAAAATTTCAGCAAAGTTGCCAATGGAAATAGGATCGGTTTATTAACTACAAGTGTAATTAATTATTTGAACAGCTGAAAGGAAGAAGTGGCAGATTTGCCACCAGTGGGGTGTTTAAATCAATGAGGGAGGTCTCCTAAAGACTCAGAAAATGAAATTCCAGTTATTGTACCGTGTGAGAGCTCAAACTGAAAAATCCAACACATTAAGTAGCTCTTTTGGCTTTAAACCTCTATAAATTACATCTGCTTTCTCGATCTGCAGAAGTTTGCAGGAATCTGAAAACTTCAAATAATGTCCTCTCAATTGTAAACTGTTGTAGTTTTGTGCTAAACCCGAAGATTTCAGAGTTTCAAATCATTTTCTCAAGCACTCTGCATCTTCCCTATTTGTGTATATTTTCCCCTTACATGAAATTCTTTTTATAACTCTGTCTTTTATATTACTCTTTTGTACCCTTTCTACACTGTAATCATTTCTTCATCATAATTCTCTCGTTGCTATGTGATGTTCCACCACTCAAGTGCTTTTCTTTGATTTAGCTGTTAGTATTGTTTTAACTCTTTACCTTCTGTGCTTGCCATTATTACTCTAAATAAAAAAGAGAACGGACTCCTTTTTCCTAAGATTCAAAGGTAAATACTGAATGAGAAGAGCAGCTGAGCTCACCTGCAGTCTGCCTTGGTTAAACTTAGTTACTGCTTCCTGGAATAGCCCCTTTCCTTGGAATTAGAGGGAATTGCTTGGGTTGTTTCAGATGAGGCTGGCAACAGCTGAATAGTGGCAGGGCTTTGACTTTGCATTTCCAAATCCACTCTGTGAAATGTGTTCAATAAAATAGGACAGTATCTGAAGCTTATTGCTTAGAAAAGCCAATGAAATGGTATATTTTCAGCCATATGTGTTCTGTTGCAGCTGGGCTAAATCCCTTATTCCTGCGAAAGCTTCTGAGCACCTCAATTTGACTGAATGTTCTGATCCTAGTTTGCAGAAGGAAGCAGCCTCCTATCCTGTTTGTAAGAGGACATCACTGCAGTGTCCTGTAGATGTAGCTCCTTGCTGAATGCCCTTGCTGCCAACTCCTAACTGTATGCCATTTGCACAGCGCAGGTAGAGCTCTGGACACCAACCTGCTGAACTGCAAAGCTTGCAAGGGAATATCCCACAAGGCATGAGCTCTACTCCAGGTGTAGTTGAATTCACAGGGGAAAAATCAAACATCAGTGTTAAGTATTAGTCTACACCTCTGTAAAAGCCTACTCACTGTGTGTCTTTTCTAGTAGATTTGCCAACACAAAAAAGCTTTCCTGAAATTGTAGTTGCAGTGGTGCCCGACTCCCTGTCCTCAGCTGTAGTCCCCAGAGCACTGCTGGAACAGCATCGTGCTAATAACTTCACTGATGCTCACTTGTGTGTTCCTGGTGCTCTCTGAAGACTGGTTTGGAAGCCGTGCTTTGGGAAGTGAGTGCACCAGTCACTGCCTCACTGCAGGGATGGAGCGCCAGCTGCTCTCAGGTGGGAAAAGGAAGAATCTGTGAATTCCTGCATCACACCCAAGCGTTAGGAGGCAGTAGAAGGATATTGTACTCCACTGAGAGCATAGCATAAAAAAGACAGTCCCAAGGACGTGAAGTGGAGCACTCAGAGTTTCCCAAAGGGTCCTGCTGTGACCAGCAGCTCACCCAGTAGGGCAGTAGCCTCTGAGAACTTTCGATCAGATAATTACCAGCTGCTCATTTATCAGTGATTTCTGGGGGGAAGCAGCCCGGTACTCAGCTCTTGCAGTGCTAGGGTGAATCTTTTTGGGTACTTTGCCATTTCATTTAGCTGCTTAAAAGGAGAACTAAGCTGTCTAACAGTGTGGCTGATCCCTGTTCAAAGAGCACCTATTTGATTTTTTTAGGTTTTATTATATTTTTATTTTTTAACTGACTTGCTGGAGGCCACTCTCTTCCTTGGAGCCTTTCCTCTCCACTTGCTTTTCTAAGGCTTGCTCTTTATGTGCGGAGGGCTGTCGGGCAGATACTGTTTTGTAACTGGCCATGTCCTCTCCTCTGTCTCTTCAGCTGGTGAGTAGCACTGAGCACTGTTCTCACTGTTGCATAGGGTTAATGTAAGCTTTTAGCAGCTGGTTTTCTCTGGGTATCAGAGAATATTGCCTTTGCTAGCAGTAAGCATACTTTGTTTTTCCTCTGTAATCCCATCATCTTGCAGCTTTCTTCCACATACTGAGGCTGCTTATTCCCTTCTGTACTGACTGACCTCAGACCTGTGTATCTGCTTCTGATAATGCAGCTTGCCTTGCTTGCTTGCTATGAATTACCTTGGAATAATTGGGCTTCCAGTTGCTAGGTGTTGCAGATGGGCAGCTGAGGCTGTGTGTCCTAGAGTGTTGGGTCTTGTTCACATACAGTGGCTCTGAGCACTTCAGAACATCACAATCTTATGTATGCATGGGCCTGGATAGAAAACATTTCCCATGCAGTTAATGGGAAGGTACTGGCAGTCACATTTGGCTCTAATTGTTATTTCATTTATGGAATTTTTTTTTTAAAGGAAAAAAAACACAACAACCTTGAAGATAAATAAACCTGATAGTCTGTATAAGAATTGTCTATAACAGAATTCTTCTGGTTTATATTAATCAGAAAAGTGTAAACAGTGTTCTTCTGAAACATGTTTAAAGCCTTGTTGTTCACAGTGAAATGCACTCAATGGTGTCTCAGCAAACACTTATTCCTTCTAGACTGCACCATACCAGAGCTTTATGTTGTGTCAGGGGAGGTTCGTGTTGGATACCAGGAAAAATTTCTCCTCAGAAACAGTGGTAATTGTCACAGGGTTATCAAGATAGATCTGTGCCCATTTTTCCATGATGTTATGATGTGGAATACCAATAGCAAAGTTACAAAACCATGACAGTAATATATTAGCACAGGCTGCCCAGGGTGTGGTGGAGTCACCATCCCTGGAGGTGTTCAAGGACTGTGGAGATGTGGCAGTGAGGGATGTGGTTATGGGCATGGTGATGATGGTTGAACTTGATCTCATTGATCTTCTCTGATCCTTGTGATTCTATGATTCATTTGTCAGTTAATTTTCACTGTTCAAAAAAAAAAAAAATCCAAGTTTCAAGGAAGCATTTTCAGGAAATGTTTGTTTGCAGCAATTTGCTTCATATACGTACTGTCCCAGCTGCACTGCTCTTTAGTTCATTTACAGACACTCACGAACGTCCCTAAAGTGAGGACAGAGATACCAAGATGCAGCCATCAGCTCATAACCCAGAAGCAGTCAGATTAGTCCTCCTTTTCTGCTGTGTTAAATACAACTTGCAATGCTTCCCCACCATTTTCAGGCATTATTAGAGCTTGCTGTATGAAGTATTAAAGAGGCGCTCTCCATTTATCCACATTAATGATTCAGTGCAAACTCCTGCCTTCCCATTAATATCCGCTAACCTCATTCAGTGATAAAACTTGATTTAGTCTCCAAATTACCTCGGCACAAAATTTCTTGGAGCTGCACTGCCTAATAGTTCAGAGCTACGTGAGCTGTTATGATAGCCAAATAACAACAGTGGCAGCATCTTTTCTGGAGGCTCAGTGGAAAGGGAAAAAAAAAAAAGAATCAATCCAGCGCATAAAGAGAGACACAAATAAATTGCTAAACAGTATAATCCAATGATACCATACATCTCAGAAATGAGTGCCTCAAAAATCAATAAAAATTGAAATTGAAAAGGGAAGAATTGTGGTTGTCCAGATGCAGGTATGTCGATGGGAATTGGAGGAGCAGGCTCCAGCCAGGCTCGGGAAAGGGAGATTTGCTCTGGATAAGGGGGAGCACTGCCAGCACTTGGCACAGCTGGAAAGGTGCTGTTTTGATGGGAGAGAATGGAAGAGAGAATGGTGTCCCTGGCATGTGAGGGGCTGCCACACATTTGTGTTTGCATTGTGACTGCTTTCTTCCATCTAGAGGTAGAGGGGGTTCATGGCAAGGTGCTCATGCTTGGCAGCATGACATGGTGCCGGGCCTTTGGGTGGGAGGGGAAAAGCACCGCCTTGGGGCACACGTGGCTCCAAAAACTCTTATAGTTTTACCTATGCCTGTAGTTCTTTGAATCCCCATACCCCAGAGATGCAGTGCTGGGCAGCCCTACGGTGTCAGCGCTAGAGCTGTGTGGGCTAGATCTGTGTTCCGTGTACAGTAGTTGTGCTGGCCTCATCAGTCCACGGTTGCGCTGGTGTTACTCATCCATGGGTTTGTTGTGAAAGAACCCGGCACAGTGCACTGATGCATTTCCCCAAGAACAAGTTTGAGATGCGTACAGTGTAGATTTTGGTGCTTTGTTTTTCTTACTGTTGTTTTTGTTTGTTTTACCATGTCTTTCATGTGGAAAGATAGGTGTGGCTATTGGTGGCTGAGTGGTTCGTTCACGGAGACCCATCGGAGTTCTTCAATTCTTTTATGTTTTTCCGTTAGAAAATAGAATTTCAGTCTTGCTATAGAGCATGAGCAGACCCAAGCTGTGCTGTGTGCTGGTACTGATCTGTTTTCTACCCTGTATGGTCTCCTTATTGCTCCCTTTGGAGTCTGCTGGCAGCAGATCAAGCGTGGTTTGTCCTTCTTGGTTTGCAGCAGCCTGCTGTCTACAAAGATTTGTGAGAATAATGGTAGGGACATTGCCTCACTCCAGTAGCAATTTAAAACGTGTGCATTTTAAAACAAACAAGCAAAAGAAAAGAAAGAAAAAGAGAGGCAGAAATAAACAGAGAATCGGGTAGGGTGGGCTCCTGCCAATCACCTGGCAAGTGAAGGAAGAACTGAACAATCCAGGGAGAAGTGAGTAGGACAGTCTGAGCCCAGTGATCCCATTGAATTGAGTCTGCTATCTCCCAAATGGTATAATTTAAAATCATTTGCTGCAGTTTTAGGCAAGAATTATTAAATGAATATTAATCAGTCATTAAATTCAGTGAAACTGCTTCTTCATTCGGGGCTGAATGAGGCCATTTGGCTGTGGCATATTCAGCATGTTAATATGTCTGTAAAAGAGCAATTTTTCCCTGCTGGAGCTGTGGTGTGCTCAGTCACAGTAACAGTGGTGGTCCTTAAGACCATTGAGTGATGCTTTTGAGGCTGAAATACCAGCCTGTCTTGAACTCCAAGTGCAACCCTATTCTTTTCTAGTTGAGGAAGATTTAGCAAAATACTGTCTTACTTCTCTTGCCATGTGCCCAAAGGCAGTGTTTGTCTTCCCTTGCTCCTCTGGCATTCCTCTCCTAGTTCTGGTTCCTGGGCCAGGAAAACATCACCCAGTTCCTGCATCATGCAGAAGCTGAAACATTGAGGGAAATCTGCAGATGTCTTAATGGTGGGTGTACTTTTACTGCCAAGATGCTGAAGACATTGCTCATATAGGAGCATATGTTAACAGTTGGTTGGGAAATAATCACTTGAGCATCTCTCTGTCTTGACCTGTAGCCCGTCCATCTGTGCTATTCAGCACAGATGTAGGAGGCAGCAGGTCCCTTGTGATGGGCACAGGATGAGGGACCCATGTGGACAGGCTGCCACCCACAGCCTTCAGAAATCTTCCCCTTCAGCTTCTGGAGCTTTCTTGGCCCTGGAGAATCATGAGAGCTATTCACATGAGGATATTAACCAGTGCTAACTGAACAGAATCTATCATCTTTCCAGAGCTACTCCAGTCCTCCAGCTGTTTTTGTGAATACTTCTACCTTTTCTCACACGTAACAACAAAGATGTGGGTGAAAAGAAGCTCTGGAGGAGTTCTTGCAACCCTCTTTCCGTCTCCAGCCTCTGGCAGTTGTGGATGAGATCAGCAAATACTAATTAAACTCCAGTGTATGTTATACTGAACTCCAAGAAGAGTTGCCTGGCCCCATGTTTGGACTGTATGTCAGTAATAATTATCACTGAAAATAGTAAGAAGGAAGAAACTTTATTATTATTTTTTTTTTTGACTTGGCGCTTAATAATAAGTTGGAGAAAGAGTGAGGCTCAAAGCTTTCGAGTCTAAGTCTAGTATATGTGTGCATGTGGATTTGATGTGAGGGCAGCAGTGAGTTTTCATTAGTCTAATATTCCTGGAAACGGTGTTTTGCATGGAGAACCGTTTCCCTTGTAATGGTTCTGCAGGTTATAAAGGCAGACGTTGTAATAGCGTGTGTTTTTTTTTAACTAAAGAAGTCTCCTTTTTGCATGTTTCACTGAGAATTTTTTTTTCCCTTATCAGGCCTTCCTTTTAATGATATATAGAGGGAGTAAACTAGAAAGAAACTACCAAGCCCATGCAGGGGGGAAAAAAATTATCACATTCTCTTGCTCTGAGGTCTGAAATATAATGAATCATTAAACCTTGAAGTCACATTGACATTACCGAATGGGTCTGAAATCAGCTTGGGTGTGTGAAGCTATAGAAAACCTGCCAAGTGACTAAAACAGATACTGATGGTGATGTAAGAAATTGGAAACATCTATTAAACAGACGCAGCTTTCCCTTTCCTAAAAGTTATTTGTTGGGGGGTAGTGCAGCACTTCCCTGGTGTGCATGTGCTGCAGGGGCACGGCCGCAGGCAGAACCTAGTTAACTGAAAACATCACAATCGATACAAAGCACTATGTTTTCCATTTACTCCTGGTTTTTAGGGGTTTATTTTGTTGCTGCAGCAGAAGGCATCAGTTCAATATCAATTCACCTTCTGGGTGGGGAGAGGGATACAGATATCAGCTTTTAATGTGTGATGAAGTTTGTGATAGTGCTGAGCTTACTAACATTTAGACCAAGAGCTTTTTGGTACAACACAGGGCACGGACTAATCCCATGCCCAGTAAACAGGCAGAATAAGTAGAGATCTGTGTTCATATGCTTTCTAGCTAGGAAGAAGGGGTTATTTTCTATTTAATCCCTTCTCCTGTCATATCACTGCATACCAGCATTTCTTACTTAGCAGCCGAATTGAAGCCTGGCCACTCAGCAGGGTGATGTCTTGCTAATGGGAGGGAGTACTTTCAGCCGACAGAGGAAATTTATGTCTCTGTTTGTCATGTGGATGAGGTGGAGCCATCACCAATCTCAAGTACCTCCTAGACTGGTGTTTCTTCATAGAGTCGTAGAATTGTTTGAATTGGAAGAGATCTCTAAAGGCCATCTGCTCTGACCCCCCCCTGCAATGAACAGGGACAGGTGCTCAGAGCCCATCCAGCCTAACCTTGAATGTCTCCAGGGACAGGGCATCCAACACATCTCTGAGCAACCTGTTCCAATGCCTCACCTCCCTTACTGTAAAAAACTTCTTCCTTTTAACCAATTTAAATCTCCCCTCTTTTACTTTGAAACCATTTCTCCTTGTCCTGTCACAGCAGATCCTGCTAAAGAGCCTGTCCTTTTCCTTCTCACAGCCCCCTTTCTAGATACTGAAAGGTCTTCCCAGAGCCTTCTCTTCTCCAGGCTGAACAGCCCCAGCTTTTCCAGCTTCTTTTCATGTCCTGGCATCTGTGCCACTCAGTGCTGCTAAGTGCAGCTGTCTGAAATCTTTCCCTTTTACGGGAGCTGAGATCCTCTATGCCTCTTTACCAACATGTGAGTTTGTTCTGCAGTATGGTGTGGTTGTAAGAAAACCAACAGGAATCCTTAATGAGGATAATGTCCTCATGTGTGCATCACTTAACATCATCACCATGGCACTGAATTGAGTCTGGGATGATGACTGAGTTGGAAGGGACCTTAAGTACCATCTAGTTCTGACTCCCCTGCTGTGGAAACAGTTGCCAAGCAATGAGTGCCACCAACTCAGGCACTAAATCAGATTGCCCAGGGTCCCATGCAACCTGGCCTTGAACGTCTCCAGGGATGGGGCATCTACAGCTTCTCTGGGCAACCTGTGCTGTGTCTGTGGCCCCTTCTGACTTGCTTCAGTAGCTTTGCATCTTTCTTGTGTTGAGGGCCCCAGACCTGGATGCTGTACTCTAGGTGAGACCTTAGAAGGGCAGAGTACAGGGGAAACCATCAATTCCTTGACCTGCTAGCTGTGTCTCTGTTGATGCAGCCCAGTATACGGTTGGCTTTCACAGATATACACTTAGTCCCCAGGGTTCTGGGCACGATTCTGCTGAGGTTCCAGCTCCTCCAGCAAGCACATTAAGGTGCTGCTCAGCTGGCTGCCGCTATTATGGCCTCCTCATGACAGCCAACATCTCTCCAGATGCAGTAGTCTGTTTTGACCTTCTCTTTTTGGAAGCTGATTGCCAGTTTAGTTGTCCTTTTCTGCCCATTTGAGATGGTAATGTGAGAAATGAGAACTGACAGCACATTTTAAGCGTGAGCCCTGACAGAAATTGGGCATCTGCACATCTTTGTGGAACAAGTCCAGCTGGGAGCAGGGGGGGGAGTGCTGCTGTGACACTGACCTGGCTCCTGGCACTGCTTTTCAGCCAGAGATATACGGCACTCAAAAGTGAAGTCACCAAAGCTTCTCATAACCCAGATCTGAAGGGAAAACCTGAGGCCAATCATTGTTGGAAAAAGAGGTTCATCAAAGGCAAAGAAATAAAATACTATTTTCCTCTTTCTCTGTAAGAAAACCTATGCAAAAGGTAGCAAGGGGAATGTTTTGCTAATTCTGGTCCCTGAGTAGTAGTGCGATGGCTGCCTGGCTCCAGCTCCAATTGTTCTGGAAGAAAATCCCCTTGAGTAAAGCAGTGAATGATCCATTGGCAGTGGAGAGTACTGACTTGGCTGTGTCCAGCTGGGTCCTGGGCTGCATGTGCAGAACTATGTTAAAAAGGTGTTTAAATACATGAAGTACTCACCTTTGTGCTATGTTCTCCACTTAACTCTGGTGGCTGTTGCAGAGGCTTATGTGGTCATGAAGGCAAAGGAAAGTAACTGGGAGAAGGTGCATGTGTGTATTTTTTTCTTCTTTGAATTTAAGGCTAACACCACCTGCAACGTGGATTGACTATGAAAGCCTAGTCATAACACTGCAATAATATCATAACATGGGAGTACAAGATGTCATCTGATTTTAAGAAATGTCACTTAGTAAAACTTCTGTCCGCTGATCTAAATACAATTTCATTTATTTTCTTTCCTGATCTCTGCTGGCTGCTTTTGAAATAATCAATCATTGTTTTCCTTCTTTTGTCACTACGGCAATATCAGGTGTGATGTTGCCCTGCTGGTTGGCCACATCCTGTGTAAGCACCAGGTGTTGTGCTTATCCTAGCAGTTACGTGGCTGTCAGTAAACTCAGCTGATAGCGTTTTTCCCATCTGGTCCAAGCTGTGACTTCAGATTTCTCTTCTCATCTCTATTTCTATGCTAGAGGACAGAAGCAGGTGAACCGTGGGCTGTGAGTTACAGGTGCATTACTTCTGGGGAAGATTTGGAAAAGTTAAAAGTCTTTTCATTTAAAAATAACATTTTTGAAATGTAAATTGAGTATTCTTGCTTTACAAGAACAGGTAGCATTCTGGTGTCTCCTAAGGTACTTTACTTTTTTTGATGATATTAAGCTGTCCACAGAAATTAAACATTTGTTCTGGAAAACTCAGAAATGCCACTCTCTTGTAATTGCCCAGTTCTTTTTGCTGACCACTATATTTTGTGAAGGCATCTTCTTGCACTCCTTTCTCAACTTCGGTTATTCTTGCACTCTAAATGCAGGAGGGTGAAGGGCAGAAGCATTTAGCAGATTTTTCCTTATAATTGTACAAGAGCTATAGACTTTGATCATTATCATTTGAAAGCAATTGAATTTGCTATATATATTTTTTTCTGCTTAGGAATACCATTTCAATTTACTTCTTGTTTCCCCTGTCACACTCTGCATGTCTTCTGGTATGTGCTTTCAAGTTTAGAAGTTTGATTTATTGTAATTTATAACCTAGAAGATGTTCTTAAATTACTGCTTCAATAACATAATCTACTAAAAACTCTGTGGTTTTATCACATCACACCTGTATTTGACAGCAAATTGATCTGACAGTATTATTACATGTTCTTGACAGGCATATTTGAAATCCTTAAATCCCAGTTTCCTCTTTGTTTCATTACCGTAACATCACCGACTTAGCCTTGTGATCAATTATCCACTTAGGAGGACCCAAACGTCTGCCAGTTAGGTTTCCAGAGAGGCATTTGCTTCAGCTTCTATTAAATACATTCATTTTATCACAGTTTTTAAGTAATAATTAAAAAAGAGATATTTCTTACTGCCAGACTATCATGTGGTTTTATGGAAACTGAAAAAGAGCAAGCTGCCCGGCACTGGTCAGTGTCTTGGAGGAAAGAGCTGACCATGGTGCCAGCTGGATGTCTCTGTTCCAGCATTGCCTCCTGTACTCTGCAGCTTTTGTGGGATATCTGTTTTATCACTGCTATGCAGTCTGAGGCACTATATAAGCTATTTGATAGTTGAGTGTTTTCCGGTGTTCCTGCCTATATCAATAGCTTGCACCATCAGTCTGTACAGGGGATTGCGCTCTTGTTTGTGATGCTTGTGTTATTATGTGATCCTATGTGGATTGTTATAATACACTTGTAATTTAATAAGAAGAAGTCTTTCAGTCAGAAATGAAAAATTCTTGCAAAATGAGTTTGCCTTTCAGAGAAAAGTATTCTGATCACAACGCGTTTAATGTAACACCTAGAAAGTCTGATAAGCACAGCCTATCTGTGATAATAGCATTCGTGTTGCTTATTGCGTTTGGATGAAGAACAGGGGAAAACAGTACCCTTTTCTCGGAATGAAAGTTAAAGCTTGAGTTTCAATTGGAGAAAAACAAAACTTGGACCCTCTTAGTATGTTATAGCATTCTTTGAGTTGGGATCTTGAAGCTCTGTGCAACAATTTTAGCTCAAGAAGCAAGGTGTTCCACTATTTGTTGAGTTACACGGCACAGATAAACAGAGCAAAAATGGCCCGGTGGATTCACAAATGGAGGAATGAACTTCAAGAAGAGTGCAGCCGGTGTGTTGCTATGCGAAGGGGAGAAAGTGTATTTCAGCAAACCTTGGTGCTTCTCTACTGGTAAGGCAGTTTGAGCATCAAGGTCTGACTCTTTGCTGTGACATCTGATGCAGATCAACTGAATCCAGTGTAACTTTGTAGCTTTAAATAAAATGGGGATTTTAACCGAGAAGCACGACCACTCTTTTCCACCAGCGCTACTAACGTGAAAGGTAAAGCAGATTTTATTTTCATTTGAAATGTTGAAAACCAGCTTCGCATCTGAGGGGTGCTGCCATCAGATTTCATTCTCCTGCAGCCTGACATGAAGGTTAGTGTGAAGATAGTTGTGAGCACCATATGCCTGACGACTTGGCATAAAGGAGTGTGACTTCAGCTTGTGTTTCTCTTTAGATGATGACTAATGAGTCTTAGTCTCACAGAAGGCATTAAAATACAATTACATTATGTTAGATCAGCTCTCGCAACTGCTAAATTACAGTGTGGTAGGCATAATACAGTTCTGGAAGATATGTGGATGGATTTTTGGTTTTTTTTTGTTTGTTTGTTTGTTTTCTTGTTTGTTGTTTTCCTCTGCACTGGATTCCAGTCAATTTCCTCCTGATGCAAATGTATGTGATAATTCACTGTGTGGACAGAAATGTATTTACTCCTGTATTTTACAAGGCAGATTCTGTCTCGCTCTTTTACAGGTTTTTCCAGCTCTGGTAAAGTCTCTAATGAAATTCCAATTCTGTAGTTGACTCATTAAACTTTCTCTCAATCCATCACTGTAAAACTGATTATCAAGATGTTGTCTTTCGGTGTTATCCATCTTGAGTGACTTTTTTGGAGATTGATGCACATTCGTTCTTATGACTGCCTCAGATGATGTCTGCTATTTATCTTGATCTCCTTTTATTTACTGTTTTAACTGAGAAGGTTCTACTGCCTGTTTTGATTGAATTTTAATGATGAGGTCTTGACTACAAGACAGACTTTCTGCAGCTTTCAGACACGTTTTATAAAATAGTGTCCTCGGGCTTTCCCTACTGACATGTTTCCAGATTGTCTTTTTCCTGCAGTCCCAAAGGGATTTTGCTGTGCTGTGTGTGCAGCCACCCAGGTGGACATGCTGTAGAATTACGGTGAGCTTTGAAGAAGGGATGGAGAATTACTTGACAGTATAAAACAATTATTTGCCAGTTTCCTTGCAGGGTCTAATAGATGTGGAAGGGTCAAATTCAAGTGTAAAGGAAAGTAAAAGCAGCAGCAGTATGTAGTTTGTCAGCAATATCAGTGCAAATAGACCAACATGTCAGCGAAATGCCAGGTCAGTAGTGGCCAACTCTGGTTAAGCACAGACAAAACCAAACAAACCAAGGAGGAAGAGAAACAAGGAAGAAAAAAAGAGTGGTGACAGCATTAGGATCCTGAGCGATGATATTTTAGGGCACAACTGAAGCCAGAGGAGCTGGAGATATTTTTGAGGATCGTCTCCAAGAACACTTGAAGGGCAAGACAGGAAAGCTTGGAGCTATTTTGACAAATCTGTGGCACGATTGGGGCACAGCTGTACTTTTACAGCTCCTGTGCCCTGCTAATGTGCTGCACACTGTCAGGATCAGGCAGTGAGGCTGCCAAAGGGACTGGGCTGGGGGCTCCCCCAGTGTCTGCTGTCTGTCCTGCAGCATCTCCCTTTCAAACCCGTTTGTTTTAGGACCTATGCTTCTCTTTCTTGACAAGAAAGACTTACGTAGTCGCTGTGTGACATCAAGGAAATCGTGTGATTGTAACGATTCAAAATAATTTCATTTTACTCTTTTTTTTTTTTTCTTTTTTCCCCTGCAGCATCCTGTGGTATCTTGCAATAAAACTGCCAGCAGGTGCCTAGGATTTATTAAAAGTCTCTCACAGACAGCCTTTTCCAACAATACTGCTATAAAGCCCAGTGCTAGGGTAAAGCTGCCAGTCCATTTCAGGAGGAAAAACACTGATGCAGTCCTGGGATCATGGGAACATGCTGGTCATCTTCTAGAAGACACAGCTGTTCCTGCTCACATGGAGCACACAGCCATTCCCCTTTGAGGGAGGGAGCTGTGTCTGGGATGCAGAACCTTGGGAGATGGTGGCTGTATCTGCCCTGCTGTGTCTCATGTTCATCCCCAGGG
>PPHD01020597.1:0-13586 GCA_002909625.1 Bambusicola thoracicus | reverse complement strand
AGGGTACTACCCAGACTTGGGAGGCAAAAATGAAGCTATTTCTTCTGTTCAGTTTATAGCTATCAGTTGTCTCTAACTTGTATTTGCAAGATCACATTTGTAAGGAAGACAGATAAAAATAGGCTATTTAGTTAAAAATAGAAAGCTAGCTTACATTTCTTTGCTGTTTAAATTTCTACTGCAGACATTAAGCTGAGCAGGAGCCAGCAGTGCCTTGACATCAAAGATGGCCCATGGCCTCCTGGGCTGCATCAACAGGAGCAAAGCCATCAAGGGATCATATCCCCCCACTCTCAGCACTCCTTAGGTCATAGCCAGAGCACTGTGCTCAGATTTTGTTGCTCGGTGCAAGACAGACATCAGTAGAAAGGAGCAAGTTTAGCACAGGGCTGTCACAAGGCCTGGAAGCTGAAGCACTTGTGAAAGGAGGCTTGTGCAGCCAGAGGAAGCAATGTCTCTGGGGGGACCAAAGAGCAGCCCTCCAGTATTTGTAGGGTAGTTATGGGAAGAGAGACAGCAGGATGTTGCGGGCAGACAAGAGACAACATACATAAACTGAAACAAGAGAGGTTCAGTCTTGATGACATTTTTCTTCACAAGGATAGGCAAGCATTGAATAAAGATTTCCATAGGGGATGATCCCTTCTTTCTATCCTTGGGATTCTGAAGATCTAACTGAATAAAGCCACGAGTCTTCTGGATCTGACCACAAGCTGGATCCTCCTGAGGCCGCATTCAGCCTGAACTACTTCATGGTCCTCTCATCCTCTCAATTAAGTGGCTCAGCAAAGATTTTCAGGTCTGAATCCAGACCAGTCACTCCAGTGAGTGCTAGTCCACCCACTTTGAAAGCTATCCCCTGTAGCTGGTCAGAGTTCACATATTTGCATCACAACACCTTTCCCCCCCACAGACATACATCACTACACCATAACCTGGGGCCCCAGTCCCACCCTAGTCCTAGCTGGTGGGGCCATGAAAACAGTGGAAAGTCACCTGCAGGATCCCAGGGCTGGAACACTGTCATGGCTCTATACTGAATCCAGAAATCCCACTGTTTCAAACATCTGAAAGGGACTTGTTGTCTTAGCCTCATTATCTTGCTGTGTAGGTTTTCCAGAAATGGTGTGCATAAGCACTGAGAATGAACAAACTCAACCCTAAATATATCCTGCTTATGCCTTGCTTTACCTATGATAGCCATTTTAATAGTAATCCACTGCATCATCCTGGTTACCTTCAAAGTAACATCACAGAAATGCCTGCAAATCTGCAGACAGAAGCCTAAGGTCTTGTAAGTCATAAAGGTATGCAAAAGCTCACACACTCCAAGATCTTACACAATTCTTGTTTGTATAACCATGGACTATTTTGTTTGCTGAAAGAAGTTGCTAACAACAGTGCAAAATAATAATAATAATAAAAAAAAACCCTAAAGAAATTGATTACTAACCTACATGTGAATAAAAAACATATAAATATTACACAGTGTTAATTGTAAAAAGCTCGTGTTTCTACAGCACTGGCATTTTATATAGCATAAAACCAACTGAAACAATCTCAAATTGAGAACCATGTGGGCTGTTTTCTGACTATAAAAGTATTCTTGGCTTCGGTAAGATTTTTTTCAAATACTGCCTTTCACTTGAATGAATCACCACACAGGACTGGAGCTTTGCTTTTCTGCTTCCTGTGACTTAATATTTTGATTCTGAAAAAAATATTCCCTCCATATTTGACCACATATAACTTTGTATAACTATTCCAATCATAAAACGTGGCAAATAAAATCTGCATCCATAAGAGTGATGCGCAGTCTCTGAAAGTTAAAAAAAAAAAAGACTATAATAAACAACTAATATCTGTCTGAGATATAACAGATGATATTTTCACCAGAACAATATTCATAAAACTATTTATAATTGTGTCAATCGCTCAGTTTCAAGAATATTAATAATCCCTTGAATATAAAGTTTTCAAATACAGCAAAACAGAGACATGCTTAGTAAACTTTAAATTGATCAAGTTGTTCAAGACAAAGATAACAAACTATATAGAAGCAAGCTTTTCATGACTTTCTGTAACTAAAAAACATAGACGCCAGGGGGAGGTATTCTTGCTATTGTTTTCTTAATGATGCTTAGTTTTGTTTTAAATCTTGTGATTCAGAGAATGTCACTTTCCACCTGCCAAATAATGAATATAAAATCACACTTGTGGATTTTTCCCATCTTGTCTTCTTTTCCTGTTCTCCCGTCTCAGAGAGAATCTCATATTCACAGCTGGAAATTATACGTTGCAGACTCTTCTCCAAAAAGATAAGCAGTATAATGCAAGCATCTTTGGCTGAATTGCTATAACACATCAGAGCAGTGTTAGAAAATACATTCCTCAACTGCCAGCTGTTCTTTGCATGAACAGAACCTCAGCACATTGGCCCTGCCCAACACTGCCTGAGGAATACCCTTCTGTGCAATAATGTCTACATAGATATATTGACAATCAGGAAAAAATGGCTTTGCATGATAATATTACCAGCTTGAAAGAAACATCTACTCTAACATACCATAAACTTGACAGCTTTACACCATCTGGCACCAAAAGCAATTAAATCTGATTCAATTTCTAAACTATACCATTTGTATTTGGCTTTACAAAGAAAAATAAGACCCTTTCCATGCTGTCTAAAAAATGCAGTCAGTTCTTTTAAGTAAAGTACAGAAAGCAATTTTTTAAAAAGAGACAAGTGCATTCTACAATCTGTGAGATTTTTTTTCTTGGAGCACAAGAAGGTCTGTAATGCGCTATAATTATCACTACTCTACATATGTGTTAAAGTTGCTTTGACAGCTCTCAAATGGGAATGTGACCTATCACTGGAAAGCATCAAAAGACACCCTAAACATTATTAATTATTATCACAGAATCATAGAATCACAGATTATATAATATTGTAGTGCAGTTAATGACATAATTTTAGATTTCCAGCCTGTTTGACAGAAGTAAGAGGGACTAAAGAGAATTTAGAATTTAAAACAAGTATTTTCATGCATTTTTGAATACTGCAAGTAATTAGATAGGTTCTTCTCTTAGTTATACCAACCATCGCTTTGGATGCTCTCATAATTACCATCATTACCATCAAAGCAAAATGAGATTTTGATGGGGAAATTCTTCTTCCTCTGTCCCACTCTGTTCCCTGGTTTGTATTGACGGGTGGGAAGACAGTGACTACTGCACACCTCACTAATAAAGATCAAGTGTACTCAAAGAGTTTTATCAAATATATTCTGAGTAAGCTGTTACACTTGTAGTCTATAACTAATCAGTATTCATATTGCTATAATTCACATATACAGCTAGAGGTAGAGCAGAAATTCAGGTTTTTTGCTGACCTATGATAAAGTCTATAATATTTAATGTCAGAAATAATTGCAGGAAAGTAGGGAGGACTGTTTTGTTTCAAAACAGAGGTGATATATGATTACTGGATTTTGGTACAAAACATATCACATCCTTTCTGTGGGGATTTATACTTGAATATTAGTCCACTGTACCAAATAGAATAAATGGTAAGTACAGTTTCTCAGAATCATTACTTGCTTGACAACATATCTCACGTATTAACATTCTTCATGAAGTCTTTCTACAACCTGGGAACGGACAGGCTGAACTATTATGCCTGTAGTTCTTTTCTTGCGACTTCTGTTTGGCTGGAATACACAGCTACTGTCTTTATGCTTGTAGCTGATGGAAGCTATTTTTAAGGCTGACTTAAAATTTTTAAATTAAAGGTAGAAAATAGATGGTATCTTCTGTCTTGTGCCAGTGTTGGAGTTATAGTGTGTATACATATATATTGAGTCTTCAGTTGATTCTTTCTCTTCAATGTTTTTTGTTTGTTTATCTACTACTAACCCTTCTTTAGAGATATTACAGTGAGATATAAAAACTTTCACCTACATGGGGAGTGTAATGCTGAAAATAAATTAGGAATACAATCATATAGGACTAACTTCTTAAAAATATATCAGATGTGACATAAGCTATGACCATGAACCAAATATCTAAACTGGGAGAATCAATTTTCCCACCTCTTCCAAATTTTATTAATACTGTCAGCTAAGCTTGCTCAAATAAAAGAAATCAAACCTGCTACCTAATTCTGATCTTCCTCTAAAGATACAAGCCTCTCTTTACTGCATCTTATCTTATCCAGTCAAAGATAGACTTACCTAAATTATATGCATATCTTTTTGTGTTTCTGTGATGTAATTCCAGCAGTCTTTGCAGTAGCTACTTTGAAACTATCTGGATCAGAGGACTGACTACTGTGTTCAGTTTTAGTCCCATCACTACAGGGAAGACATTGAGGCCCTGGAGCATGTCCAGAGAAGGACAACAAAGATGATGAAGAGTCTGGAACACAAGTCTTATGAGGAGCAGATGAGAGAACTGGAATTGCTCAGTCTAGAGAATATGCTCAGGGGAGACCCTATAACTCTTTATAGTTGCCTGAAAGGATGTTGTATCAACATGGAGTTCTGCCTCTTTTCTCAAGTAACTGGTGACAAGATGAGAGGTAATGGCCTTAAGTTGTGCCAGGGGAGGTTCGGGTTGGATATTAGGAAAACGTAAATATCAGAAAAAATGGTGAGGTATTGGAACACTCTGCCCAGAGAGGTGGTAGAGTCACCATCCTTGGAGGTGTTTAAGAAATATGTATACATGGCACAGAAGAACAGCTGTCACAGGTGTAGGTTGATGGTTGAACTGGATGATCTTGCTGATCTTTCCAACCTTAATGATTCTAAATGGCAAAATAAGATACCAGGTACCGCTTGAACCCCTCCAGATACTATCTTGGCATCACAAAAATTACAGACAAGTGTAGAATTCATGCTATTAAACATGTTGATGGAAAGAACAGATTTCAGGAAAAATCCACTGCATCTGGAAGTAGGCAGATGTACACTAGAACCTTTTTTTTTTAATCCAAAACCTGAAGAGGCTAGAGGTTGTGAGAAGTCTGAGATGGGTCAACTGAATCCTCTCTATTTTCTTGTAGGAGATAATTTCTATTAATATTGTCTCAGGCTCCTGGTTACCAGCCATTCCCAGTTCCAAAACACTGAAGGAAGTGTTCTCAGTGGAACTTCTAAATAGCCAGAAGGCTTTGGTAAAAGTTAGCAAATCTCACCCAAATGTGGCAACTGAGCATTTCCGTTTAAGGTGTCATGGAAATGCACACAAGGAAGTACAGATCCATGTTCTGCCAGTATTGTTAATCCCAGGTAATTAAACAAGAAAGAAAAGGCTGTCCTGTAAATTAACCATCTGTAACCCTCTTTAGGAATATATTAAATGCCATACTTTCATTCCCTAAATTAGAGCCGACTTAACATATAAGTCATACTTGGGTATTCCAAGGTCATGCAAGTGAATCTTCTTGCCATTTGATGCCTATTATGTTAATGTTTGTTTTGTTCTGTTTTGTTTTCTTCTTCAGCATATTGAAAGTGTTCCATTCAAAACTGTTACTATAGGAACACTATGGTAACATTTAAAATTTTGTTTCTTTTGGATAAAAATATCAGAAAATTGATGGATAAGTTGTTTAGGCAGAACAATAGGGCATTTGATATATAATCTGCTAGCACTTAATAAGAAGCATTCCAAGTAATGGCACAGCGTTATTATCATATCACTTAGTAAAATGGCAGCAAATTATTGTATTATTCACATCTCGTTGGGTCCATGCTATTATCACAGAGATGCCTTTGAAGATGACATTTAACATACTCCTTTTACACAGTAAAGTGGTTAAAAGCACATTCTAATTTTAAAATATTTCTGATCCCTTGACAGATTACCCAAGCATTCTGTGGGCCCCCCTGCCTCTCCAGTTGTTAACTACAGCTCTAAAACTTCTTATAATTATGAACATTGCAGTCACACTAAATTAGACTGACAGATGAAATACTGATTACTAAGAACTTATTAAGGACTACTTTGCAACCAATTATTCTGACATTTGACTTGATTTGACAGTTGAATTGAGTTGAAGATTCCTCCAAAACAGTGGAGATGATTTTAATTTATATCCTCATAATTTTAAGATAATTGTTCAAGACAGATTCATTAATACACCACTACAAAATGTATTTTCTCTTGGAGCATCATGGTTGAAGTGGTAGACAAATCATAAAAACATAGGGTCTTAAACATGAATGTAGTGTATTCTCTCATACTTTCAGATTTGGCAACTGCCATCATGTTGTCTCTTGCATAAGAAAAGGCATTTTACTGCCAGCTTCCAGGAATTCTCACTGACCATTAAATTGAGAAAAACAAAAGAATATTTACAGATTGTTAAATATTTTTCCTGTAAAGTGATCAAACTTATTAAAGGAAATTATATCCCATTTCCAATGTTGTAACTTTGCTGTACAATTACATGCAAATTTAATGTCATTACATTGTTTCCCAGTAATTTCTGAAATGTTTCTGCAATTTAGTGCATTTCACCTGGAAATTCTCTGAAACATTTACTCCATCTTTTTAAAATTTGCAAATAAGAATTAGCAGAAAGATTTTACCCCTTACTTTAAACTCAGTAAATATAATTTCAGAGAACAAAGTTTGCTTTAGCAAACATTGACAAACATTGGTTCCCAAGAAACCTTCTCTGAAATATGTGAAGAGATACATATATAGGAAATGAAGAAAGGAATTTGTTGTGCCAATTAACTGGATAAAAAAGGATAAAGCACAACTTTCCAGCCAACAAGGAATGAATGAAGCATTTTCAATGCATGTTCAGGGCTACTTTAAGATATAGGAAACTTCACCAGCCTGTCACAAATTCATACATTAATGACAAATACTTAAGGTAGAGTTTATTTATTTTTGTTTTTGCTTATCACCTTTTTTTACTGTGCTCAGTTCCACAGAGAAAATTAATTAAGTCATGTTCAAAACCATAATTCTGCTCTTGTAAGGTATCAATTTCCCTGTGGGTTTCCTGGACCAAAATGATATGAGAAATGAACTGAAGGTTAGGACAATTGTAGAAATGAAAAACAAACAAACAAATAAAAACCCCACGTCATTGTCAGAACAAACAGAAATAAAGCTTTTCAGAATTTGATGCATATATTTATTACTCTCTTTAAAGTCTGGTTTTAAATATAATTGGTTTTATAGGGTTTTTTTGCTTCTGCAAATTGGTTAAGACATAGGTATCAAAATGACAGGGTTTTCTCTTAAAACTGCATATCAGTCCTTTCCTTTCTCAGGAGAAAACCAATAAATGGAAATAAATGTATTCTTCTTTAATAGTAGAAGTAGCAATATCTTTTTTCAAAACATTTGGCTGGTAATATGACTCTAATCATCTAAGCTTTTTCAAAGCATCAGAACAAAATCATAGAATCCTTAGAGTTGGAAGGGACCTTTAAAGGTCATCTAGTCCAACTTCCCTGCAATGAACAGTGACATCCAGAGCTAGATGAGATTGCCCAAGGCCTGATCCAGCCTTGCCTTGGAAGTCTCCAGGGCATCAGCCACATCTCTGGGCAGTCTGTTACAGTGCCTCATCAACCTCACTGTAAAAGACTTTTCCTTATATCTTACGTAAATCTACCCTCTTTAAGCTTGAAGCCATTTCCTCCTGTTTTATCACAACAGATCCTGCTAAAGAGTCTTTTAACTTCTTTCCCCTACCTCCCCTTTAGATACTGAAAGGCCACTATCAGGTCACCTCTGTGCCTTCTCTTCTCCAGTCTTAACAGCCCCAGCTCTCTCAGTCTGTACTCATAAGAGAGGTGTTCCATCCCTTGGATCATTTTTGTGGCCCTTCTCTAGATGCACTCCAGCAGGTCCATGTCTCACCTGTACAGAGGACTCCACATCTGGATGCAGTACTCCAGATGAGGCCTCACCAGAGCAGGGTAGCAGGATCACCTCCCTCGACCTGCTGGCCACACATCTTTTGATGCAGCCCAGGATATGGTTGGCTTTCTGGGCTGCGAGGGCACATTGCTGACTCATATCTGGCTTCCCACCCACCAGTACCTCCAGATCTTTTTTGGCAGGGCTCACTCATCCCCCAGCTTGTACTGGTAGTGCATGTTGCCTTGATCCAGGTGCAAGACTTTGTACTTGGATTTGTTGAACATCATGAGATTCACCTGAGGCCAATGCTCAAGCCTGTCTAGGTCCCCCTGACTGGCATCCCATCTAGTATGTCCCTCTAGTGTGTTAACCACACCCCACAGGTTGACATCATCAGTAAACTTGCTGAGGGTATGCTTAACTCCACTGTTAATATCTTTAAACTAAAATTGTCCAAGAAGACTGAACCGCACTTTACATTCTGAATAAAATAAGTGTTCTAAATAATAGTTGGGGTTTTTTGACAGATAAATGTGAGACATCATAAATGTTACTGCCTGTGTCAAAAACAAAGACTCTAAATGTAAGGATTTCAGTTTCTGAATCTGTCATTCACACACCTTTATGAAAATTGGGCAGAAAAGGATGAGTGGGTGCTGATTGAAAGTCTGATTGTTGCAAATTAATTATTTTGAGTGAAAATCATTTCTGGAGTAAAATAAGAAGTATTTAAACTGCCAGTATCTGAGTGAAAAATTGTTTTTCATGCCATAGTGTATTTCATCATTTACACAGTAAAATTGGATGTATTTTCATTTACTTCTTATTCTAAGCAACCAATTCCGTTCTTTGGAAAACAGAATGCTATCACATCTGTAAGCAAATGTCTTATCTAGAATTTCATAGAATCATACAATCATTAAATTTGGAGAAGACCTCTGAGGTCATCTAGTCTAACAATCCACCTGCCACCAATAATGCCCACTAAACCATGTCCCTAAGTACTACATCTTCCTTTTCCTTAAACACCTCCAGGGACAGTGACTCTGTGACTTTCCTGTACAACCTGTTCCAATGTCTAACCACTCTTTCTGAGAATATCCAATTTGAACCTTCAGTCACACGACATGAGTATATAGACTGGGTGAAAAATTCCCTGAGTAGCCCTGCTGAGAGGGACTTAGTGATTCTGGTAGGTTAATAATTTAACATGTGCCAGCAATGTGTGTTGGCAGCCTGGAAGGCCAACAGTGTCATGGGCTGCATCAGAAGGGTGGCCAACAAAGCAAGGGAGGTGATTGTCTCTCTACTCTGCTCCCACAAGGTCTCATCTGAAGTATTGAGATCAGGTCAGGGGCCTCCGACAAAGGAAAGATGTTGAGGTTTTGGAAAGAGTCCAGAGGAGGGCCATGAAGATGATCCAGAGGCTGGAGCACCTCTCCTATGAAGACAGGCTTGTTCAGTCTGGAGAAGAGAAGACTAAAGGGCAACCTCATTGCAGTATTCCAGTATTTAAAGGAAGGTTATAAACATAAGGGAAAACAACTTTTTATACAGGTTGATCATGATAGGCAAGGGGGAAAGGTTTTTAACTAAAGGAAGGAAGATTTAGATTAGATGTCCAGGGCATGTTTTTCACTTAGAGAGTGTTGAGGTGATGGAACAGGTTGCCCAAAGAGGTTGTGGATTCCCCATTCCCAGAGGTGTCCAAGGCCAAGTTGGAGGGGATCCTAGGCAACTTGATCTAGTACTTGTTCTAGTGTTTGGCAACCATGCCTGCAGCAGGGAGGTTTAATCTTGATGATCCTTAATGTCCCTTCAAACCCAAACCATTCTATGATTCTATGATTCTATGATTCTATGTTTAGATCTCATTCTATCTCTAGTTACCTGGGAGAAGAAGCCTCCTTTCTGGTTGTTGTAGAGAGTGATAAGGTATCTCCTGAGCCTCCTCGTCTCCAGACTAAGCAATCCCAGTTCCCTCGGCCATTCCTCTTAAGACTTGTTTTCAAGACTCTTCACCAGCTTCATTGCCCTTCTACGGAAATTCTAGGGCCTCAGTGTCTTTCTTGTAGTGAGAGGCTCAAAACTTAATACAGTACTAGAGATGAGGTCTCACCAGTGCCAAGTACAGCGGGACTATAACCACTCCTTCTTACTACATTATTTCTGATACAAGCCAGAGTGCCATTGGCTTTCTTGGTCACCTGGATGCCCTGCTAGCTCATGTTCAGCCAAGCATCAACCAACAGCCTAAGCATCAACCAACAGCCTCAGATCCTCCTCTTTCATTCAGTTCTCTGTTCAGCCACTCTGCCCCAAGCCTATAGCACTGCACAGGGCTGTTGTGGCCAGAGTGTAAGACCTGGCGCTTGGTCTTGTGAATGTCATCCCATCGGCCTCAGCCCTGTTGTTCAGCCTGTCCAGGTCTCTCAGAATGGCTTTTCTATCCCCAGGCAGATCAACACTTCCCCCAATGTGTTGTCCTCTGCAAACTTATTGAAGGTGCACTCAATCCCCTCATTCAAATCATCAATAAAGATATTAAACAGGACAGGCCTCAATACTGATTCCTTAGGAGAATGGCTCATGACCAGTCACCAGCTGGATTTAACCCCATTCACTACCATCCTCTGGGATCAGTGCTCCAGCCAGTTCTTTACCCAGCAAAGAGTGCACTTGTCCAAGCTGTGAGATGCCAGATTCTCCAGGAGAATACTTTGGAACACATTGTCAAAGGCTTAGTCTTTGCCTAGGTAGACAACAGCAACAACCTTTTCCTCATCCACCAGGTGGGTCACTCACTCATAGAAGGACATCAGGTTGGTCAAGCAGGACCTGCCCTTCATGAACCCTTGCAGACTAGATTTGAAACCCCGGTTGTCCTGCACATAGCATATGAATTAAAAAGAAGAAGTAAAGAGCCCCTGCAAAGACGATTATGAAAGAGAACGTTAGGTTAATCATATAATACAAAATTTTAGGCAGTAATTGTTGTAAGGACTCAGTTTTTGTTTTGTTTTTTTCTTTCACCCTTGAAGTGTTTTTGTTATAAAGAACACAAAGTGTGGCTGACAAGTCAGACCTCCTTTGAACCCACAGTTCAAATTGTTAACAATGCTGCCTAAAATGCTGCTTAAGAATATATATAAAAGTGAATGAAATGCAAAATCCCCCATGGATTAGGTAAAAGTGCATGAGATCTTAGGGATTGGGTGGATACTGGACAGGAGGCATAGAGTCCAAGATAATTCATGATCAGTCATCTTCTGTGAGCAAATTAAGTTATTGCTTTAAAGCTTAGCAATAACTGCTGCAGCTACATAGTGCAGCTGCCAGTCTTTTTAGAATAAGCTCTGTTCTGAGCTATTTCAACAGCCATTTTGAAATTAAAGCACTGCAACATAATTTCTTAACTTTTCAAGGACTCCAAGAGCTACACAGTATACACTTGTGCAATCACGATAGGATAACTGAAAGCAGATGAATTTTCAAAATACAATAAGAATGAATAAGCACTTAATCATCCAGCCTGTGTGAAAGATATTAAATGTTGCCAAACAGCAAAGCAAAAATATACTTCTGATTGTTGCTCACACAGCAATTAATACTACATTCCACAGACAAATTAATGTACATAGCGCTTCTCTAATATGGTGATGATGAGTCTGAAAAGAAAGTAACATATTTGTATTTGTTACTGATAAGTAGGTTTGCTAACACTTACTTAGCTTACCTGAACTCAGGTTAAACAAACCCAGCCAAAACCAGACATCTCTTGATTCACATTCTCTTTCTGTAATACCAAATCTAATATAACTAAGTCTTTCATCTTTTGAGTCCCATTAGACAAAAAAATTACTTGCTTTTAATCATGGGAACTAAATTACTCATATGTACGTGTATTCACAGCATAAATCCTAAACGGGTTCTCTTTAAATATTAATACAGTTTTCCACGTCACACATACATTACGCTGCAGTTGCAATATTTTTTATGAAGAAATAAACCAGTTTTTAATGATTTAAACAACTATGTTAATTTTATACTCACTAAGTGACCAGTTGAATAGTTTATGCCTTTCATATTTCTTGTACATCTCTTTTATTCTAAATACTTTCATATTTAAGAAATGTTGTTGATATAATTTTATAATATTTTTAAAAGTGGCAAATTCATTCCTAGCAAAGGCAGCTAATCACAACTAAATTAATGAGAACACATCTTTTAGTTTCCCCATTTATAATAAGTTATGCATATCTCTGTATCACCTGTACTACAAAATTTGCTTCAATTCTTACACCTGTCTCAGCAAAATAGATAATTTGTAACTTACAGGGATGCTGAGAATATTGATTGGAATCTACAGAAGGCTCTGCTATAATCACTTGAATAAGAGATTCCAGAGATGATATAGAGTTTCCATCACTACTACATGAACTACATGGGACATGGTCTCCATCCTTGGAGATCTTCGAAACCTGATTAGAAAACCATGTGATCAACCTGATCTAGGTGACTGATCTGATGACCCTTACAGACTCAGTTCCTCACTGTCCTAGTCTTAGTTGCAGGTGATTGGAATTATTATTTATCAGAGCTGGAAAACACACCACATGCTTAAAAGTGGAGTCAAGTGAATTTTTCAGTCAGAGAAATAGAGCCACAAAGGTGGTGTGTCACATTCAACCATTTAAAATAGATATTAAAATTCGATCAACTTACTAGCTTTTCATACTTCTCTCTTTGTGGTAACTAAGTCTTTGGTTCAGTTTCATGAACAGGAGCATCCAGCACCTTTGAGAGCACTGGGTTTTCCAATACACTGGTAATATGCTACTTCCTACAAGCCTGAGTCTCTCTCTGAACCGTCAGCTGGAGCCTGCATGGGATACTCTCTATCATCTGATATGGTACTACATGGTGGCAGCCATGGTATACAGTTAATAACCATAAATTCTTAGATCATAAATTTTTCTTTCTTCTTAATTTTAACTAGAACCCAAGGAGCATAGGCTATTTTATGCCCCCTAAATAATCTTTTAATCCCTCAGGAGAACAAAACTGTTAAAAGCCATGCAAGTGGTAGAAATACATAGACTTCCTAAGGGAAGTTTATCATTGAGATAAGTGAAGAATGTCCCAGTCACTTTAAAATATATTGCATCATGTGTAAATATCTATTTGTCTTGGAGAAGTCAGTCTGAAAGTGAAAGTGGATAAATTATTAAGAGTGATCACCTTCTAGCTGGTAAGAAATGCTTTATCTTCTTTCTGTTGTCACTATATTAGTTTACTAGTGCATTAAGCTGTAGATGACAGATAAGCTATACCTTAGGATGCAGTGAATACACATCTGTCTATTCCAAGAAGGTGTAAAATATAGTAAAAATTCCCAAAAATGAATACCTTTGAACTTTGAATATTAAGCAATAATTTCTATTCACTTTTCAGTGTGAATATTCCTCTAACTAAAGAATTGTAGTCTTCATTGATATAATATCTGGAAAATTAATGATACTTTTTTTTCTTGGGTTTCTCCAGGCCTTGCACCAAAATTCTACCAAATAAAAAGATTAAGAGCAATTTTCCTCTGTCAAAGCCCACTATTGCTGCTGAATCAGCCAGATCATTTCTCCAGAGTTGTGGACATTAAAAGTAACTCCACATAACAGGGATCTTTTTTTTTT
>PPHD01020596.1:0-13588 GCA_002909625.1 Bambusicola thoracicus | reverse complement strand
CTATGAGAGGGAGAGGCATAGCGGTGTATGAGCATGGAGAGAGGCAGAAAGTCTGAGAAGGACATTTTTGAGAAAAATCTGGTTTACAGGTGTATTTGGTGTCCAAAATTATTTTTTATTATATATGTATATATATATATATTACAAAAGCATACATTTTCCTCAATTCAGAGAACTTAGACAACAAATTCTTCTGGAGAGCTTAAAAAGTAGGCTGCTTACAGTCACAATTCCAGGATTTCTGGTATCAACTGAGTTTAAAAGTTTGTCCATATTGTTTTTATTTTGTTTGTACATATTTTTTTGACTGTAGTCTATGCTGGTAATTTGATTATTTGTATGAGGACTGTTTCTTCCACTTTGCAATGTAAAGCAGATACTCGATCCCCTTCCTACTTCTCTAAAACAAACTACAAAACTAGACAAATAAGGCAGAAATGGCTATAGTAGGCTTACACATTGCACAAGGACTCTGTGTCGTTGTCAAATCTCTCTCTATTTTGTGAAATACTGAAAGTATTTATGCTAGTATGCCGAGCTAGAAAGGCTGGAACTGAGCAGGAAAAGTGAAGATTGACTTTGCACAGTAATTAATCACTTGGTATTAATACACATTCCAACTTAGTTTAAAACAATTTTGCCTACCCTGAAGATCAAAGCCTAAATTTGTCTTGCATCATGCAGAAAGAAATAAATATATAATTTTGTTTCTTTGCTGCAGCCAATGAAAATACCGAAAGTTACATTAAATCAGTTCTCTGATAGGAATATCACATCAGGAAAACAGAGATTCATAGTTAAAATGAAATTAATTCCACCTCCTTTCTACCTTTCTGTACAAGTGAACTGCTTGAAAACAATCCATAGCAATGCTTTTTAAATGAGCTGCAGCTGGGAGGGATCTGGCCTCATCCCCCATCCCCCGTACATACTGCAATCCCCAGCCAGGAAGTTACCACTTAATATGGAGAAGGGAGCCCGTCTGACATGCCACACACGCATGTGCGTCAGTTCTGGGAAGACACACTTCAGATTCTTTTAGCCAATATGTTCACAAGATGGACTTGTGACAGAGAGATTGACTAAGAGTTAGTCGACATCAAATATGGGCGCAGAAGATTTTAATTAGTAGTTTATTAAGAAGCACTTCACTAGAGAAAGAGAGAGAAAGAAGAAAGCATGTTTACCTCTTGAATCATGAAAGGAACAAATTCACAAATGCTGGCAATTTTCTTCCGATTAGTTTTTAGTAAACACTTGATTCCTCACTTAAAAAGGAAAAAAAAACCAAAACAAACCACCACCACCAAACCCTAAAATAGTCTGCTTAGAAATTCTATCTTCTCTAGAATTCCCTTTCTGAGGACAGAAAACCATTCTCATTCAACATTGCCATGGTTATTTATAAGACCTTTACCATCATGTCTTTGAAGTTGACGTGAAAAAGACCTTAAAAGGTCCTAAAACACATCTTACATCTTACCATTAATGACTGCAGGAGCTTAGTGATTCGTTCTTGATCTCACCCTAATCAATGGCATTTCTCATTCACTTCGATGGGCACATGAGAGAACTTGAAAGTTGAAATCCTAATTTCATGAAATCAACAGAATTTTTCTATCTATTTTATTGGGATGAAGATTTAAACCTACAGTTTTGAAGAGATCTTATTCAGATTTCTGCAGAGACCTAACGCAGGGTCGGTGTGCCTTAAATCCCTCTTAAATTTGGTCTGAGATCTCCAGTAACATTCTTGCATCCCTCACCTGAATAATGGCAGACTTCTCCCCTCTGACTATTGGGGTCACAGACATTTTTGGCATATTTTAAAAGACAAGAGTCTATAGAAAGAGACACAAGTCTGCTTTTTTATTTTTGTATTGCAAGATTACAATGTACACCTGTATGTGTACGTAATTAGTTGTCAACATTAATATTTAGCCCTGCAGTGAATACAAAGTCTGTTTCCTACTTACAGTCTACCGTCAGTTACAGACATCATCATATCAACTTCATGGATTACACATGCACTGTCTTGGTTCCCCTATTTAACAGCTAGCACCTGCTGGAAAAAAAAAAAAGGCAAGAAAACATTCCTTTTATAAAAGCAGTTGTCTAGATAGTATGCATTATACATAAACCAAAATATTATTTTCTATATTTATTTCTAATTCTCTTGTGCATGAGTATGTAGGAAGAAGGGAATCGCAAAGACTTAGTATAGACTTTACATTTTATATTTTAATTGTATCTTCTACAGTTCAGAATCAGTCTAAATCAACATACAGGAAGGACCTGAGAACATAATGGCCAACACTTAAACACTGCATAAACATAATTTGCACAACTCCAATCCTTTGGAATGAGCTGGTCCATCCTCTTTCTTCCTGTTTGCTAGGTTAGCATTTCAACCCAAACAAAAAGCACAACATACTACATATCTCTAAAGAGAAAAAAAAGATAAAAAAGTATTTTTTCATTAAATGAACTATCTAGCATTGGGCATTCATACTCTCCTGTTTCATCCTTTCTAAGAAATTTTAGCTGGCTTTAGAGCTGAAAACAGAAAAAATCAGAAAGAAAAATGAAAAAAGACAATAGTTGAGCAAAAATCCAGCTCCAAAATCCAAGTCATTTATTTACTGAAGGGAAGAATCAGAAACATTTTTTGCAGATAAACAAATAAACAGATAAAACTCCTCAGGAGATGGCATTGTTTTTTTGGTTTTTTTTTGTGCTATTCCCTTTCATGCATACCCACATTGCTTAGTTTGAGCTTCTCTATGTTCTGTTATTTTCTGTGTGCAGTCATTACAAGAATAATGATGAGAATCGGAAACATACAGAGTGTTTTCTGGATAGCTGGTTATTGTGATGCACTTGTGATCCCCGAAATCTGACTCAGTGGCAGGTCTCCTTCCATCACTAGCCTTGAGAAGCTCTTCAATTTCTCCTTTTCTGGTGTGGAAGTGCTGACACTGAAGTCACTGATGCATTTATTGCTGAAAGTACCTTGGTCATGCTTTCCTGGCACCAAGCTACATGTTGTTTCGGTCTCATGTCCAGCAGGACTTCAGGCTGCACTGGATATATCTCCCCAAGCACAGACACTATGACAAAAAAGGGGTGTTGGGGTCATCAGTCCCCAGACCACAGCATCCTTGACAACATGAGGGGAAGTTTAGACTGAATATCAAGAAAAACTTCTTTACAGGAAGGGTTGTTAAGCACTGGAATAGGCTCCCCAGGGAGGTGGTTGAGCCACCATACCTAGATGTGTTTAAAAACCATTTTGATGTGGTGCTCAGGGACATGATTTAGCGGAGGGTTGTTAGTTAGGGTAGTACAGTTAGGCTGTGGTTGGACTTTATGATCTTTAAGGTCTTTTCCAACCTGAGCAATTCTATGATTCTATGATCTAGCATTTTTGCTGTCTTGAAACCTATTCTCAAATTTCTTTATCAAAACAGAAAGCATGGCTGCATATTATTTGCTGTTCACAGGACTGCGTTTAGCCAGTGTATCAAAATCCCCACATTTATTTGCCATCACTTGAGCTGGCACCACACTGCACTGTGTGTCCTGGTTCCAGCCCAGGTGTGTTCCTGGTGCACCAATGTTTCACTGGTGCTGAGGGCCAGGCCCTGGCGGGAAGAGTTGCCGCCATGATGGCATAGGCCTTTTATCTTACATAAAGTTACGAAGAAACCATGCAGAATCCTTGAGTCAGGTGTGTTTTTTTGGTTGTTGTTTGTTTGTTTTGTTTTGTTTTTACCACAGGCAGCCCTTCCTCCACAGCAGGACATTGCAGTCAGACTTCAGCACCTGCCTGCTGCAAGTGACAGGACAGGGCCTGAGTGAGTGACACTGGCGCTGCTTGTGAAGCCTCAGCTGGCAGCTCTGGTATAAATCAGACACAATGCTAATGAAACAGCACAGCTATCTTCCCAATTCAGGGGTGAATACAAAAGCAGGATCACATAGGTTAACTGAAAAGATACTGAATCTGTTGGTCTGGTCAGACTAGCTGGACATAGAAGATATCTTTAAGGTGGGATGGTGCTAATGGCTGCCATCAATCCAGGCTTTGATCTCTAGACAATATTAGATCTTGTCTCTGAGCAATGACAGTTCCTAAATTTAATGGGTATGCTTCGAGCCTTCATTCAGGTCACATGAAAGCACCAGATGAATACTTCAATGGAGTGAGATAAAGAGACAATAAAAGCTGCTGCCCAAGGCAATCATGCACATGATAAAACCTAAGTAAGGCGATACTTTTAATATCTTATTTGAAAAAATGTTTAATTCGTTCTTCCATTTATCCAAGGAGAAGAGAAATCAGCAGACCCATTAGCTTAAACTGTATCTGAAATTACCTAAAAATAAATTCACAGAAAAGCCAGTGTAGCTGATTAACTCCAAGCAATGTTCTGCACATGCAATGGATTCCAGCCAGACCCCTTCTTATTACCCAGGGTAACATCCTGCAAAACTGTGGCACCTCACAGGCATGGCTAGACAGGGAGATAACATGGAAATACAAATGGGTCTGCACAGTCAGCTAAGTCTTATGGGGTTTTCTTAGCACTGTGAGGCCTAGCAGAGTTACTTTTTTTTTACTCAAATTTTCTCAGCATGTATGGCTTTTTCAGCCTTCTTTTGGCTGAATCTGAGCCAGCTGAGAGCATCTCCTTTCAAGCCAATGAAGTCTTTCAGAAACTGGAGCACTGAGAAGTGAAGAGATTCCAAAGGGCTCTGTGCTTCGCAAACAATGGAGGCAGATCTGCTTCATCTTCAGCATCATTCACACACCTTTGTGTCACCTTTCCTAACAAGGCCCTTCACCATCCACATGACTCAAGTTCCTTTCTTCCTCCCCCCTGGCAGACAAAAACAAGACCTCAACTAGGTTAGTTACTGGAGAGGCAGAACGGGTTCCTTAGCATTCTGGAGTCGAGTTCAATTCCTTTTTTTCTCATTCTTTCTGGGCCTGCTGATCTTGTCAATATTATTTGACAAAGATAACCTTAGAATTACTCTAGTACTTAGTAGTTCAACACTCAATCGTCCTCTGAAAGCTCAAAATCACCTCAATCTACTGATGCAAGAAAACATAGCAATTTACAAAACAGAACAAAACTACTGAGCAAAATCAAGTGGATTTATATCTCTTCCCAATTTTTCTCTGGTAAAACAAAACAAAACAAAACCTCTTACTTCTAGATAGTGAAAGTATGAGATTCTCAAGTGATATCAATATCACAATTAATAAAGTACTAATTAATAAAACATCACATTATAAAGTATTACTAGTACATACAGATTTTGAAATGAAGACAACAGCAGATTATTTACAATGTTTATAGAAATCTGAAGCATACATTCATTTAAAATGCACTGTAATATGATTGTTTCTTCTTGTGCAAGAACTGTTATACTGCTAACATCAATACTAAAATGAATTATTAACATGATAAAACAAACCTACTTAGTAAATGAAAAGTTCTGTCACAACATTGTATTTTAGGTTCAACGCTGTATTTATAAACTCTCCCCTAACATACTGGAAGTGCCAAATCTATGCTTGACACAGAATTCATACAGCACTGCTCAGAAGGTAGTGAAATCAGGCAGAACTGGGAATGTAGGCGTGCAAACACAATCTGAAGAAATGTCTGTGGGTAAGTGCCATTCTGGTTGTGTAACCAGAGGCCCAGAGCTCACACTAAGGAGCAATTATGTTCTCTACTGCAGCGGCAATGATCTGATTAATTTCATCCATGTGACAGATGTCACTAGCAATTTTTATTAGCAAATTGGCCCTATTGTATCTGCAGACATGACATTAATGCTATTTAGGAGCCGTGCCATGTCAAAAGAACATGATTCATGCTTGACCTAAGTTTGTAAAAGTCATCCATATTAATATGTCAAGGAGGAAGCTTGCTGAATGCAATATGCCCTTCAAAATACTATTCCAGGAAGAATCAGCCACAATAGAAGTTTTTTGTTCATTATTCACTACTGCAACTGCCTATCCTGCATGAATTCCAAAGGCTAACAGCAATGACAGAACTAAAAGAGAAAGGAGGACTGGAATATCCAACAAGAAATCACCCAGGAGGTAGCTCTAGAATGTCTGTTTGGTAGTTTTAAAGGCTAAAAAATGTTTTTATGCAGAGTGGCTCTGCACATTTTTTTCAGCCAGTCAGAATACTTTTGGTTGCTGCAAAGATATAAATAACAAATATGACAAACAAACTTTTTTCAACAAAAATTCATCTTTCCATTATTCAGCTCTGCATAAATGATGCATCGCTTCTGAATTAATGTACCATATATCCATAAAAACATAGATGCCTTCTATGAAACATGCAGCAGCTGAATATTTAGAAAAAGGAAACAATAAAGGCATGTTGACTCTTTCTTTGCCTCTTTTCAATATGCTTATATATTCAAAATTTGGGCCAACATCAGCTGTACCTGATGACCCTCCTAGGTACCAGCACAAGTCAGGAAATCTGCTTCAGATTTTGTTGGTTACCATGTGCCACACAGAACTAGTTTTATGGCTTATTCTCTACAACTCACAGTTGAATGCAGTGGAAATTATGAATGCATAAGAATGGAGCCCTGAGAACTGGAGCTTGCTTTATTAGCATGACAGATAGACCACGCTATCACAGCATACACGTATTCCCAGCACCTTACCAATTAGGTTAAACACAGCTCTGGAGGGAGCATTTCATGGATGAGAGACTAATGTTTACTTGATGATTCTTCACCTTTCAGTCTCTGTGCTATGGCTGCTATCACAGTAGCTAATTAGTATTAATTGAGATAGTCTTTTATGACACATTTGACCAATAGAAAGCATTCTCATATCACCATTTCACAGAACTCATTCAGTCTGAATTAGCGCAAGGGTAGTGAACAGGGCGGAAAGGATCTATACCATGTTGCTAATTAAATGAGCTCTTAGTAAGACAATTTCAACATATTAGCTCAAATAAGATTTTGGTTTTTTTCCCCCAATAGCTTAAATCTCTTTCATATTTTTTAATTTTAGTAATCTTCAGTGCTGAGTTGTGAAGCTACTTATATTATCTACAGTATCACAGAAAAGTATTTGACCTCTCAATAATAAATATTTATGTAAATTCAAAATATCATAAAACTGAATTCTCAATAAACAACAAAAATACAACACAAGTCTTGCAGTTTAATATTTCCAAAGAAAAGATTTTTGTTAGAGGACTTGTGTGGCTATGCTAATACGAAATTATACAGTGGACTGCTGTTTATCACTTCACAGTGCTATCACACTATCACAATGCAGGACGGATACAGAACATTTTCCTTATGTATTCCCTCAGCTTCTTCAATATGAAGATCTTGAAAGAAGTTGTATTAAATACGATATTAAAATAAATATATATCACATAAATCTTACAGAGATCTTTAAATATACTTCTGAGGAGTATAAAAACATTAGATAAATAACTAAGAAACCTTAAGAAAGCACAAATCTCTATAACTTCAGGGCATCAAAAATGGCAGTTCGTGTTATCAAAAAAAAAAAAAAAAAAAAAAAAAAAAAAAGGCTCAGGTTCCCAATACATTCAGATGTGGCAAATCAACTCCCTGCAATAAGTCCATATTTTAAGCATGTATAAAGGCAGCGTTTGTTCTCTTTATAAAATATCAATGAATAAAAATGAGCAAAATTACATCCACAAAACATCCTCTTTTGCAACCTGTTCCTCTTGGTCTTGAATACTCAATGACAACTAAATGTAACTGCCTTCTGACTCTCATATGCCTCTGCTGGAGGAATCTGGCTGCTGCCTAGGGTGTGCCAGCTCAGCCAGCTTTAATTATTTCCCCCATTTGTTTGTTCTTCTTCCAGCCCTGATGCCTGGAAGCACTTTCTTAAGCATGCTTTCAGCCTTGGCAGGCTAGTCCTCATGCTTCACTGAGCATGAAGATCCACGGAGGCTGCTGCCTGTGGACAAGATTGCTCCATGCACAGGTCTCCTTGCTCCTGCTACTTGGCTTCCATACATTCATGTGTTACAGCAAGGTACTGTGCTGGCAAACAAGGGACAACGGGGAAGTAGAAGAGAGGCAGTGCTGTGCAGGCACAGGTTGAAAATGAACTCTAAGATCATCCAGTCCAACCATCTACCCATCACCACTGTGTCCACTAGATCATGTCACTCAGTACCACATCTACCCTTTTCTTGAACATCTCTAGGGATGATGACTCTCCCACTTCCCTGGGCAGCCTGTTCCAGTGCCCAACCACTCTTTCTGAGAAGAAATTTTTCCTAATACCCAGTCTAAACCTCCCTGAAATGCTCTTTTCTGAGTTCATCATCTCCTCCTTCTTACTGTTCAGCTCTGCACTCTCCTCAGCAGCCTCTGCCCGGAAATCCTTTGACATAGGGATACAGCATTTGTTCTGCTCAACATGCACCCAGCACAAGAGGTTCACTGGTGTGCTCCCAGTAAGCAGCAGCTTGAGCCCTTGCTAGACTACTACATGAGATAGCAACTGGGAAGACACTCTGATTGCTTAATAAAGTTATCATGTAATTAGTTCAAGTCAGTCAGAATTTTTAACTTGAACAGAAGTAAACCATGTACTTTAACAATGTCAAGATGTTCTCGCTATCAGTTTCAGAAAGTGTCCGATATTTGAGAAACTTTGCATGATAAGGATGATGGTTACTTCATTATATGCTCATTAGTGGATTATTTAGAGAGAAAGGCATTCTTAATCAAAGTTGGTGAAGGTCTGAGAACAGAACATACAGAAGGACTTTCAGCTTATGTAATGAGCCACTTCTCCATATTTACATCCCTTTTCTAGATAGCAGAATCTTATGTTCATATTTATCAATGTGAAAATCACAGCATTTATTTATGTGATAAACAGAGACTGTCTATCAAATTACGCTTTCACGTTGTCAATCTAGAACAAGAACTGTAACAGATCTACACTTACATCTCAAGAAAGTTTATTTTCTGCCACAGTTATTTCACTGTAGAACTTAAAATCTCTTTGATTTGATTACATGTAGACACAAGACAGATGTCTACATACTGTTCTGAGTAGATGGCTTTGAAACCACAACTGTGAAACAGTGTGCAAAAAAGACCCAGAGCAAAGACAGATATTGCCTTTGCTGCTGCCTCTGCTTACTCTGCACAGTAACCAGAGCCAAACTGCCACTCCAGTTTGTGCCTCAAGAAGTTTTACTTCGGTGATCACATCCTGACTCAAAAAGAAACTCACAGCTGGTGTTCTTGCTGCATGTTTTCATTTGTAAAGAGGTCACCAGTCTTCCAAAGGAGCACATTTTAGCTCTGCAAAGAGTACCAACTACTACTTAAGAGGTCAGCTTCAATAGTGCCAAGTAGTTTGGCTGAATTCTTCCCTGAGCATGCCCAAGTTCCATTAAAAAAAAAAAAATAATAAATAAAGCAAGGAACAAAAAAAAGTTTTTTAAAAGCACCTGTTTATCATAGACTCCCATCATTTGCACAGTTCTACAGCAGGTGGAGACACTATTTGGGCTCCATAGTGACAAACTGCAGAACTAATGCTCTAACTAGATTATAAAATGATGCGAGTTGTAAGAGAAAATAGAATTCTTGGATTGAAATGTGAATTCAGTGAGGCTAATGCACTTTCTCACTGTAAGTGTAGATCTACTGGGGCAAGAAGCAGGTGGGAGAAACTGGCAAGATGCATCCCAACCTCTCCCTGCATAAGGACTGCAATACGCACGCACATGTCCTGCCAGGCAGGCAGGGAGCCATTGGGCTCTTCCTGTCGCAAGTATAACTCCATACCCACATCTGAATCACATAAAGCCCTGACACAACACCTTTATGTAAGTGAAAGCCAATTTCTCCCTTACTCCATATCACCTCCCAAATAGCATCTTGCAGAAGTGATGGGTCAGATTCTTCTTAAAGTTTTGATGAAGCAAACTCAGAGTAAAATTTACAAACAGTAAGAGCTGGTGTAGATTTACACCTTTACCTTGGGATCAAAACTGAACGTAGCAGTGCTACATAGCAGTGTAGCAGTGTACATTATCCCATCCCTGGAGGCACTCAAGGCCAGGCTGGATGTGGCTCTGGGCAGCCTGGTCTCATGGTTGGCAACCCTGTCCGTGGCAGGGGGGTTGAAACTAGATGATCATGGTGGTCCTTTTCAACACAGGCCACTCCACGACCCTGTGATTCAATTATTACATTTGTGCTGTACATTAAAAAATATGTACATAAACATTATTGTATTTGTCCCTAATTTTTGTGAAGCTCACTTTTTAAAATGATCTGTGTTTCCAAATTCTGCATGGCTAAGTGGAAGACATTTAACCTAATTTGATAATCAGATTTACAGGCATTGCTATTTTGAAGAGAGTAAATGCTAATTTCCCTGCGGGATGCACAACAGCAGTAACTGCCCTCTCTTTCCCCAGAACAGCAGCTGTATGTAAATATCTGCTGCACTTGAAAAACTTTTAAATCAATCGGCATTAAGAAACACTGATAACTGGACTGTGTGCAATAACACGTGTGTGATCTCTGAAACTGGTATGGTTGTTTCCCAACTTCAGTAACCTCTGCAAGGATTTCCAGACAGCACAAACTGACCGACTGCCAGCAATAGGATTTACCATGAAATTTTACGTCTCTGATTAGGACAGTCTGTCCTTACATATCTATATAATTGTTCACAAATAGTAAAATTAGAAATATGAGTTGGAATTGGGAGTAAGGAACACTGTAAGATTCTTGAGCAGGTAACGAGCCTTGCAAAGCACCTGTTGTTATCTACTGTCACTGTTGGTAGTATGAAAACAAAGGGGGGCAGCATTCAAACATCAGAAGAAAGCCAACGATTTCAACCCACGGTCACAGTGACTGAATTTGAACTTCAGTCGAGTAGGGTTCAGTTTACTTGAACAGAATTTGTATTTTAATAAAAAAACTGAGAGCACGGCTGAGGTGGCGGACAGGCACTTGGTTTCCAAAGAAGTGAACTGAAGTTTTTGATTTGAACAGATATTTTGGTTGGGTTCTGGTAAGAAACATGGTGGCAAATTGTTTCACCCCACTTGCACCAATTAAACAAAGTCTTCTGAAACAAAATTTTAAACTGTACCGAGAAATGTTCTGTATGGAATTGTTCCAATCTGAAACTGTTGCTGCACTGTTGAAGGCAGTGGGATTAAAACTGTGTTATGTTATGCTCAGACCAAGAAGCCTCCCTTAACAACTGGGTTGTCAAGTGAAGAAGGTTCTGCTTCAAATTTCACAGGAAAAAAGAGACAGATAAGGACTCTCACAAACCTGAAGATAAGTAGCTGGAATTATACACCATAGAAGCTTACACAAAGAAAGTGCAATTCTCCATCCGTTCTCTGCAGTGTATTTAAAGCTGGTTAGAAAAAGAAAGAGGGGAAAAGAGGGGAGGGGAGAGGAGAGGAGAACACCACTACAGCTCCTTCTCTCTCCTGAAAATTGAAAAGTAACTTAAAAGAGTGGGAGCAGTTTTTCTACTCTCTGTTTCTTTACATCCTTAAATCCTAGCAAAGCACAAGCTCTGACAGGGAATACAAGAATTAAACAGAAAATATGTTAGCTTTCCTAGCCATTAATTCAGAATCTCAAAGCACTTCCTTGAGTGGGACCTGCAGTTGGGGCAGGTTGCTTCAAGCAATGAATTCCAATCTCATTTTAACTGAAGACTCAGTTTTTATTAACAAATGTGAATATAATGAAACAGGAGATGATTTTAAATCCTTAATAATTTTCTATTACCTTTATTGGCCCTTCCTGAATATGCTGCGTTTTAAAGGACTCCTGTTTATTTATTTTTCTCTCCATGTATGCAAAACAGCAGCTTTCCCATTATACTAGCACATCTCCAGTGTTAGCAGAACTTCTTAGTTGTTAATATTTTTCCTAGTATGGCTTTTCCCACTAGGATGAGATCACATTCTAAGAAGCTTTTCTACATAAATTACTCCAGCAGGATCATCACTGATGTCACATATAAATTAAAAGCGCTTCTGAACATTACTTGATACTAAATAAGCTAGATTCAAACAGGCATCAATAACAATTCATACACCGGGGTTTCACACAAATAACATTAGACTGATATTCATTGGAATATTGCCCTGAGTATTCTCTCATTTGTACTACACTAGAAGAAAAGAAGCTCACAGGGACACAACCTTCTACTATGGATCCTTTTGCCATAACCTGAATGTGCGTCCCCAAATCCAAAAAAAATTGCAAAGAACTCCCAAAGCAACCCCCTCTTCCTATCCAAAGAAACAAGAAAGCCCTCATTCATAAGCACTATGTCTACTGAGGATGTTATAGCAGACATAAGTTAGTTTTGCCCGAAGATCTACTATCAGCCTAGGGAGGAAAATCATGTTTCATATTTTTCTGCAGTCTTCCAACAGCTGCTCAAGTAGAATTACTCCGGCAGCAAATCCTACATTTGTGCTATCACCTGGTGGCACTGTTACACAATCTTCCAAACTTCTGTTTTTCGTATTTGGCTCCTGGGAAGCAGAACAGTGCAGGTGTTACCCTGAAGGTTACACGGAGCCTTTGCAGGAAGACTGAGAATGAAAGCCAACTGCCTCCAAAACTTGTTTTCATTTTGGACTTTAAAGGACAGCCTCCCCACCACACTCTCCACCCCCTCCAGGATAGTCATGTTGCTGACTTGACATCTGGGGAAGAACACACACTACATTACATTCCAGGACAGGTGTTGGTATAAATAATAGCAATTTGCACAGGCATTTCATGTTTCTGATTCTTCTGCCTTAAGCAACCAACTAGAAAGGCAACTAAAGACTTAGGAGGTTTCAATGGATAAGTATCAGCAGAAAGCTGCAGTACCACCACAGGCAACTTTAAGGGAACTGTTTTCAGGTAAAGACTGATGCCCACTGAGCAGATGCATATAATCTGGAATATAATCACCATCTTTAATAATATCCATCTTTAATCCCTAAAGAGAAAGAAAGTATGTGTAAAATGGTCAAACTCCTTGTTTCACCTGGCTTTGTCTGTTTTATTGAAACCTTTCCTAATAAGAAGGTTTGTTTGTTAAGAATGTTACCACACCTTTTTCTACCTGATATGTTCAGAGTGTACGTATTTAGTCTTAAAAAAAACAAAACAAAAAAAAACAGCACAGAATGAATCAGTACAGGTTTAGGCCAATATCAGCCAGACTGAGAAAGTTGGCCTACTTTATATAAAAATGATCAAATCAAACTCAGCTTGTGGATTGTGCAGTGGCAGTCCAACTGGGATTCATCTCCATCCACTAGAGCTGAGTTTGGGGTCACATCACTAGATTCTTGTTTGCCAACCCAGAGCCGACAGTGGTGGCAATCAGTTTTTTCTCAGGATTCATCATGGTGCCAGCTTCTCTCTGAGATTAGCTGTGGTCAATACCCAGGTAACGGTTAACTTCAGCAGCTAGATATGAATGGCTTGACTTGAGACCAATCAGTGCCTTACTAAAACA
>PPHD01020595.1:2972-13588 GCA_002909625.1 Bambusicola thoracicus | reverse complement strand
TCTCTCTGCATGTGCATGCACATATATATGTGTCCATTTATAGGTGGGGCCATTAAGAAAATAGAATTTATGTCTGTAATCCCAACAAAAAGGAAGTTTCAGAGCCGGGTGCTCCAACTGGTCAGAGAGTGGTTGGCTGCCTCATAATTTGCTCCTGTTTGGTACTAAATGGGATACATAATGACACCGTGTATTGTTCTTCAACAAAATATTGTTTTTATTCGGGCCTAGGTGGCATCCTGCTTCTCTCTCTTCACTTTTCTCTCATATGGTCTTGCATTACTTTTTTATTTCTTCCATTCTGGTGGTACCTTGAAATCATTGGCTTAAGTTCTTTAAATGTTTATAATTGGTCCAAGCAAGATGTTAGCAACTCTTTCCACATGCTGTATCTCCCAGTAAGATTAATAAGCCTGTCAACTGGGGATTTGGAGGCAATACCAACCCAAAAAGCCTGTCTCTTCATCATTGCTTCATGAGTGAAGGTAAAGATCATCTCTCTTTTAGAAATATTACCACCCTAGAAAACTTAAATATGTTGCAGGAGAGAAAGTGTACTTGAAGTTATGATAGCATTTAATGTTCTTTTGTTCATATGTCAATATCTGTCAATTGAGATATTGTCAGTTTTAACTAGGGAAGAATTAAATAAATACCTTATTATGTAATACTTAATTTTTATATTTTTTTATTATGTAGGACACACTGTCACAATTCTTTAGTTAAAATTAACATGCAATTTATATTGCTTGCTCTTTGAAGACTGTAGCATAGCAACAGTGTTTAACCAGAGATCACAGAACTATTTATTTCAGGGAAATGAAGAAAGTTTGGTCTGTTGTGAGTACTTGTATATTTGCTGAGAGGGGATCTTCAGATCCATTTCAGAGGGAAATGCTAGGAGTCAATAAATCAAGGAATGCTGAACACCACTGTGTTAGGTTGTACACCTATTTTCCATGTTTTCTATATCTGGAACTGGAGCAAAGAAAAGACATAAAAGTAAGTTCTGAAACTATAGTTTCAATGAAGTTGTACTGTAGAGTCTTTTGATTTTCTTCTGTTTATTTGGTTAATGTTTGAAACAATTTCATTTTCTTTTTGATTAGGAATTTACTTTAGGAAAGTTAAGTATTTTGTCTGTTCATTTAGTTTAGTCTCAGACTGTCCGTACTGGTTATTTTCTGGATTCATTCAGTCTTTGCCATTCTTCTCAGTAGAGTATGGCAATCTATACTAGGTATCATGGTGAGTGTTTCATGGTTTAGAAAGAAGTTTACAGAGAACCTGACAGAAAACAGTAGCTTCTTTCATGTAGTTGACTAAACGAGAGCTACTGAACACTTCAGTTATGTTATATAATTAGATAAAAACTTGTAGAAGTTTATACTTTTGTGTTAGGTGCTACAATCAATCTCTTTCTGTACTAATTTTGTAGTAATATGAAATCAAATAATCTGGAACTAAAAAACTAAAAATGTAAACATGTTCTACATTATGACCCGGTATGATTCTTAAGCTTAAGAAAAGTTAAGTCAGTACAACCATAATTTTATTTTAAAGCATTATCTGTTGTTTGGCCTCAGAGCAACAAATACACAATGCCTTTAGACAGGTACTTTTGATTATCCTAGACTCATAAGTAGGCTTAGAAAGAGGCATAACAGCAGCAAAGGGATAATTTTGATGACTTGAAATAAGTTCTTCTGTAAAACTGATTGCACTTAAAAGTCTACTGATGCTGATGTTATCAACTGACCTTGAAAAAGTCGGGCTATGATGTAAGTGTGAAAATGTGAAATTAGAATGGGACGGGATCTGCTCTTTGGTGAAAGGCACCTTTAGCAGGCAACAACTGCAGAATTATCAGCTCAGAATATAGAACTGGGGCCTGGACACCTCTAAACATACAGAAAGTTCACAAGTGAAAAAGAAGACTACAAAACCCCACTTTTGAAATTCACATATTTGCAGCTTCTGGCTTGCAGCCTATATACTGTGGATCAGATGGACCAGGTTATGTTTGCATAAGAAGGGAATAAGGTAGAGAGAAAAAACTGAGGTGTGTTTGTTAGTCCATCTGTCTGCAACAAAATCCAATTGTGGAAAGGACTGGGTCAGCGTGCATGAAAGAAATGAACAATAATAATAATAATAAAGCAGTTTCTTTGTAAGTGGGGTGGTCCCTTTAGCTCATGCATTAGTGACTGCACTACAGAAGACTAGTAATTTATTGATGCAGATGGCTATGTAAAGTGCATGCAATTTGTGAGGGGGCTTGACCCTTGACTGATGGGCCATATGTTGCAAAGCCCCAGAGGCATCATTTGACTGAGTTCTCTTCCTCTCTCTGTCTCTGCACCTATGGTCCTTGTTCAATCACCACATATTGAACTATAGACTTACTAACTCCTGCAATAAATCTCCAACTAATGGCTCACAAAGGCTATAAGTTAACCCTTTACATACAAAAGAGCACATAATTTTGCATTGAATTCTTCACACTCGTTGAAATAAATATTACATGACCTAGCTAGTTATCAAGGTCCAAGGTGTCATAAAATACGACCACCAGCAGGCTTGTCACTGTCTGGATAAACCAAACTCACTTTGAGCCATCTTAAACCTTAATGATGTGTCAGTGTTATCATTAAGAGCTCTGCTGTACTTTCAGTTGTACATTCTAGTGAGTTGTGTTTCTAAAATACCACTGCTGAAGCACAACGGAGTATCGAATATTTCTAATTAACTGCCTTATCTTGACTGCTACTCTTTTTGTATTTTAATAGGGTTAATAGTAAGTTCTTCATGACCTAGGCCTATGCCTTTCATTGTATGGAGAGTCTGACAGGCGCCTTTATTCTAGTGGACAGGTTTTCCATAATCTGTTAAAGTTTATCAATGTTTTCCTCTCATAGAGAATCATTCCTTAAGAACAGTTAATGTATTCATAGGCAGTATATTTGCAGCTGCAATTTTTTTTCATATAATACCCTTTCTTCCTTAGACTGTAAGATGTTGTAAGTTGCTCTTAAGCTAGACCTGACAAGTAGGGGGTCTAAATTGTTGTATGCTATATGGGTCTGTGGGCTGCTATATAACAAAACAGCCCTGTTAGAAAGTTACTTTTTGCCATTAAGCTGTCTTTGTATAAGAAGAGAAATAAGCCATACAAATCAAGACTCAGTGGTGAAACCTGTGGAAAATTAGCACTGATGTGGCTTTTAAAAAATCTTAACATGTAATCCCTTAACCCCTAACCAATAGGGTTTCAGCCTTAGAAGTTAGACATGAAATTAGACAGATTAAAAAATGTTGGTGAGTTCAAAGAAATCAGGAACAAAACTGTTCTTCCTGGATAATGACTCTTCTTTTACTGCTAAGTGATTTGGAGTGAGTGTTTTGCCCAGTGGAAGCCAGCAGGAGTTTTATCGTTACCTGCAAGGTCATGTTACCTAAAGGATGCAAATACATGTGTAGGTGAAAGGAAAGGATGTTTTTATTTCTAGTTGTTTTGTTTGTTTATTAATTTTACACTGGTGAAGCCTTCTATGGTAATTTCATATGAGAAGCTTTTTATAACACTCCCAAATTTGTTTTGGCATAATTCCAATCAGTAGTGGGGCATTGTGCAAGTAAGTACTATGACAGTACTTAAATAAGACTTGGTTAATTTTTGATGTATTTTTATGCTCAGAAGAACTATGAAAACTTTAATTCACAGAGCAGTTGCTATTCTGTAGCTTAAAGTTTCTGTACAAGTGAAATTTTTCTTTGTTTTGTTCATGATTTTTTTGAGATAGGAAATTGAAAGAAATTGGAGCAATTTCTAGTCCTTTTGTAGTCAATCTGAATTCATTGTTATGGTATGAAGAAAGTCAGTGCATGGTAAGCTGATGTAAATGAATAAATTAATTGCTTCCCTTCTTAAAACTGCTTCCCTAGCAGTTTGTGATGCAGTCAGAAAGTGAAATTGTTTCAGCACAAATCATGAGCATTAATCATGCACATATTTGTTTGCAGTCATTTGTATTAAGACTGGTAGGCTTAGGGATTTTATTTATATGGATTCTTTTTCTGTGGGCATTGCACCATTATTGTATTACTAGTCTTCAGGCTTGAAGTATTCCATGTCACCAGAAGCCACTGATAAGCATTCCCTCCTGAGGTTATTATTTCACAATTAAAGTGATGATATTGAAAACATTGATGGCAGTGGGATTTGCAGGGGCAAAGGTCTTTACCATTGCCTAGAATACCAGAAGCCATTGAAAACATTCATTTCTAGATTTCCTACATACATTGGTCCCCCATGGAAAACATGCATATCAATTTTGGTGTGTGTTCTGACTGAATTATGATAGGCTATAATGTAATGTGCAATTTATATATCTTTGTCCAGAAATCATTCTGCGTTTTATCTCAGATATGTTTGTTTCAGAAACACCAAGTTTCTATAGTGAGTACCTTTGTTTAAATTGAGTAGACTATATACCTCTCCCGTATCCACTCAGTCATTCCGACTAGTCATCCCTAGTTGAAATAAATGGGGTAGAATCTGTGTCTTTTGGGTTAATGATCAAAGGAACTTCTTCAGTAGCTTCTAGCTTATACAAACTGGACAAAACAGTAGGAAAGTGTTACAGCCTTATGGAGATTGATCATCAGTCACTTTACAGTAGTATTTCTGAATAATATCAATGTCAATAGAAAGCCGACAGTTGACCAACATGAAATTCTGCAAAAGAGAAGAAACTATTTGTTCCTGCTGATCATATAAGAGGTGGTAGAGAGCTGCCTGCACAAAATAGTGTGTGTCTGTGTGTGTGTGTGTATGCGTGTGTGCATATTGATGAAAGTCATTGCCGTCCTGAGTTCCAGCTGTCAGGCTGTGGATTATTACTGTCACACTACCTGTAGCAAAATAAGTTTGGAGTTTTTGAGGAGCAATAATGTGTTATCTCTTCTTTCAACCACATTTTTATCCACTGTTTTTTTTTTTTTTCTTGACTCTCAGGTTGGGCACTGGAAATACATTTTCAAAGTTAGTATTGTTCTACTCATTCTTAGAATAGATATAATCCTTCCCGTTGAAGGGAAATCGAGAAAACAAAAAAGATAGAATTAATTCCAGTCCCAGCAGGGCAGTTTTCAATAGCTAAAGCGTTATTTTCCAATTTAGAAAAGACATGTAGTCTGTGAATTAATACAAAATAACTGCTTGGACAACTATCCAAAACAGTGCCACAGGCACTGATCTGAGGAAAATTTTTAAAAACGCTTTGAAGTTTATATCAAAACAAGCAACACGCATTTTGAATTCTCCTCCTGCCTGTGCCACAGTACGCTGTACAATCCCAAGCAATTTGGTGCTCCTGAGTGTGCCCGAATTTTTTATCTTAAATAGTTTGACTTTTATTTAATTGAAGTCTACTATCTGCCTCAAATCTCCTATCTAGAAGTATAAACTAACAAAAAATCCCTGCGTATTTCCAGCGTAAGAAAATGTAAGTATAGAAATTAATTTTATCTAACAATATCTTAAAATGTGGCAAAAACTGATACAAGTAAGTATTTCTTGTTAACTGGCAGAACAAAGCAGCATTTAAGTCTTGTGGGCTTTGTTAGGTTTTTTTTTGTTTTTGTTTTGGTCTTTGGAATAGGTTAAAGGAACAGGTCAACTGGTTCTGTCCTGCAGCTTGAACCACTTTTACAATCAGGTCAGCTGAACAATTAAAAAAAATCTGCAAACCAAATAAGAGAATTGTCGGTTTTGTCATTTTAGATATAGAGTGATTTCATTGATGCTATTGGAATCAAACTGTCTAAAACTCAGTGTAGATTTCATCCAATTATGTGAACTTTGAGGGAAGAGGACATTCTGAATGGATTTTGGATCTGCAGAAAAGATTATAAAAATCTTGGTCTGCACTAGACCCTTCCATTTAAATAAAGGACATTTTCAACCACTATTTTGTATGAAAATCTTTTTTAGTACAGGAGATGCACAGAGAATAGCAGAAAGATCTTGGTATAACAGAACTGTGATTTATTTTGTTGTTCTTCATCTCCATTATAGTTTATTCATAGCAAGCTTTTATCCTGTAGAAACGGTAATTGAATTGGTGTTGAAGAGAAAGTTGACACACATAAATAAAAAAAAGAGCAGCTTATATGTCTATATATTTCAGTTGCTTTTTCATTGTGACCAAAGGCTCTAAAGACACGAATAGTAAATTTCAGCTACTTCCTTCAAGATTAATTTATTGTTCCATAATCTTTGTTTATGATGCAGACAGAATAGTTAAGTAATATCAAATAAATCAGAGTCTTTTACCATTATAACCTGAAGCACTGTATTGTATTGTATTTTCTCTGCCTCCGTGAAATTTTAGGCACAATGGTTTAGTACATTCAAGATACAACTAATGAAAATAAGACAGTTGTGTTGCTAATGAAAGCTAACACCAAATATTTACTTCTTTTACTGAACAGATAATATAAATAGGTTGGGGTTATCCTAACTCCAGTAATTATACCACACAATTACTTTCTGAAAAAGACATCTTCACATATTTAGACAAATTACTTGTGCCATCACCTGTGTTTTGTATTTGCTGACTCATGTGCTATTAAGTGTGCTTAATGGGGTGGATGTCAGGAAGAACTAATATGACCACTGCTAGGGCATTAAGTATGGTGGGTTTTTTTCTTGCTAATCCTTTTGTGTATGGGTTTTATATTAATTCCGGCACACAGCCTGCTCTTACTTGCCATAAATTTCAAAAGGAGTACAATCAAGACCCACTGTACGATCTGTCTCTATTTCCACAGCCTTCTCTTTGCTGATTAGCACAGAGATTTGTACATGAAAGTTGTAAATAAAACAGCAAAGCAATCTCAGTGGAATGAGGAAAGCTCAGAGGGACTAAGCAGGTTCTGCGAAGTTGTTTTTTCATAGTGAATATACATAGGTTGCTCTGCAAGTAATGTCTCTTACTTAATTCCATGAAAACTACTACAAATACAAAGAGTTCAATAACACTGTTTGACAGCAAATTTATTGGCTACAAAACACTTTAACACAGTCACCACCATTAGCAATGCATTTTCAATAGCGATGAACAAGTACCTGCATGCTGCACTTGTAAAATATCTGTACCAGCAGAAGTGACCAACTGTTTAACAGCTGCTATGATAGCATTGTTGTTGTTAGGAAAGTGTTGCCCCACAATCTGTCTCTGATTGGCCTGAAAAGAAGGAAGTCAGAAGATGCCAAATGCAGACTATATAGGTGGGTATTGTAGGACAGTCCAGCCAGATTTGCAATATGATCCAGTCTTCAAACTGGTATGGGACTGGTGTTAATGTGTTGCAAGAGAAAGGCTGTCTTCTCAGGCCTGACTCTGGAAGTTTGAGCCTTTCAGTTTAGTCAGTGTTGGGATGTAGTGGTCAGACTTGGTGCTTTGTGTAGGTTCTGGGAAATTGTGAAGGATCAGCCAGTCAGCCCTTTTCTATCCTTAGAGACAGAAAGCTTTATTTCCCAAGGGCTGCATCTTGAGCATTTTCTTCAATGGGAACTTTCACGTCACCACTCCATGGATTGTCGTTTTGATTCTGGCTCCTAGTAGTGACACTACATGTTGTCACCAGTAATGACACTATCAAGAAAACTGTCACTTTCAGCCTTGTATTGATACAGTAGGTGCTGATAAACTTGCACACAGTGTTCTTTCCATTCCTATGTGACCATTCGTGGGATCCACATAGTGTAATGTTTGTGATATTCCAATGTTACCGCCATCATTTCCAATGCATTGAAGCTGATATTCAGCTCTGTACTCAGTTCCCTGATCATAATCCATTCAATTTGTGTGGATGAGCTGATTGAGACTCTCTTAATTTCACAGAATGACAGCTGTGCATGGTCATTCAGAATGTGACTTGTCTTTCACATCACAACCCCTGCTGCTGAAAGGCACCAGCCACCACTGCATTGTGCTCAAATCCATTGTTTGATCTCCGTAAATCTTCAGCAAGCGTTGATGAATGTCAATGGGTACAATTTTTTCCATGTAGTGGAATTCAGTGACACACCTTTGCTTCACACATACTTCCATGTCAGGCAGCATTTTGTCAGACTGCCACTCCGTTGCCATCTGTCACACGGCAACAAAATATAACGGCATATTGTTGGGAAGATTCAACTTCTACTGCTGTACTACCAACATCTGCCTCTGATGTTGTGGGCCAACACAATAAAATAACAGGCATTACTTTCAGAGCTATTTTCATATTTTAACATGTTCTACAGCTACCTTTTGGCTAAAATACTGAAAGCATATACAACTCCAGCTGAATTCAGTGCTGTGATACTTACCACAGTACAGGAAAGGAGAAATCTGTTTTCTGTCCTGATTAAGTCAGCCCTATGTATGTTTTTTTTTTCTTGAGTGAAATACGAAAGAGGGTTCCTATGTGTATTTGTGTGCTGGTTGCAAAACAGAGTGTTATCCCTAGACAGAAATTAACATGTCAGGCATTACCCAGAAGAGTATTTACAAGAACCAACTGAAGAACTAAGTGAACGGTGAAGTTGTGTAAAACAAACAAAGGTATACCTATGATTAGATCACTGCTTAATATGCTATTCTTACACATCTTGTTTGTCACAGAAATTCTCCCATTGTCTTCCTATTTATTATTATTATTATTATTTTGTGTTGGTCTGATTTTAATTTAGGAGTAATAATTTCCCATGAAAATCTGATGACTTTAATAAATAGTGGAAAGCAACACAGTAGGATCACAGAGTAAAAAAATTGTTATTTATATGTCAAAAGCTGTTTTGTGGATATGGCTGCATTCTGTATCATGCAGTGGAAGCTCAAGAATGTAGGATAATGTCATAGTAAAAATGTTGTTTTCCCCATTGCTTTTCCAGCACAATGCCTCATTGTTTCTTCATAGAATGAATATATTCATGCAATCTTCTATGCAGGTTTTGAGGCACTTTTTTTTCTTGCCTTCTGAATGCCTTTATTAGGTAATATCATGCAATGCTGCAGTATTATTTTCTGTGACCTTCCTTAGTCTGTGGTTCTGGTTGTGTTTTTTTCCTTCTTTGGGGGAAATAATACTTCTCCCTGCAGACAGCTTAAGGGAACATTTAACTTTAAGAATTTATTTGGTTAATAATAGCACCAGTATAGAAGAAGTAGTAGGTGACTAATTCTACTCTGGATGAAGGTTTTCCATTTCTGCAAACTGTATTACATTATCAAGGTAAGCTGTCATGTAAATACTTTCGAATAGCATGTCAGTTGGAGGGAGAAGAAAGGAAAAAAATACTTACTGATAAAGATATTCTTTAATTCTGCAGAGTATTGCCGGTTTTTGTTCAGTTGAATAGTGATATGATAATGAAGAACAGGACGCATTATCTTTTCTAATGTGTAGAAATGACGGAAAGAAAAGTAAGAAACATTTAATGTTTCTTATAGGTTCATATCCATGTGATCTGTTCTTTGGGAAAAGATATGAAGGTTTCAGGTGTGATTCTGCAATTATTTTTGTTTTGCTATGGTTTCAAGACCTCAGAAGAATGACCTGTAAAACCATTTGAAAGTCATAGCTGAAGGCAAGATACAACCTCACAATAAAATGAAAGAGAATATTCCCTTGTTGGTGTTGTTTATTTCCTGATAACTTGGCTGTTAGAAGACGGGGCCATTCTGGGCATCACACATTGTGACTTTGAGGAAATGAAAAAGTCATGCTTTAAGCTGTGAAAATGACTTTGCATATGTTCTTATCCTTAAACTGAGCAAATAAGGGTGTCTTCAGATTTGCTATGAGTTCCCTTTCTACAAATGGGTAAACTGAGGCACAAAGAAATTCACTGACCTTTTCTGTCAGGAGAAAAATAAAACCACAACAAAACCCCACAAACATGAAGAAGAATTAGCAATAGGATTGAATCCTGATCCTCTGCATCATTTATGCATGCAGTAGATAGGCCACATTTAAAGGAAGATTAAAAGCTTTTTAAATTTTAGTCTTAAGAATAGCTATGAAGATTGTACATAGTAAAGTGATAAGAGTAAGTTGTTTGGTGAAAATTTGCTTGCTGATCTTAAACCAATCCTTATTAGTGGATAAAAGAAAAGAACGTTCTGAGATACTCATTCATCAGTTTCCAAGTCTGCTTGCTTGCTTAAGCACATATGAAAAACCATTTAGATTTGAGATTAAGTTGGAAATCTCAAAAGAATAAACTTATCTGTGGATATTTCTGGTTTCATTTACGTTCAAAATGTGATGACCCTTTTTTTGTGAAGAATCACTCTTTTTCTTCTTAGGCTAATCTTTCCTAGGAGATGCTGAGAAGGTTAAAAATACCTTTGTAACTACCAGATTACTATAAGCCTACAAGTTGAGCCATTATTTTTGCCTAAAATATTTATTTATAAAGAGGTTCTAAAGAGAGAATTATTTTTTGTTTTGTTGTAAAGATAATTTGCTTTCAAAATAGTGTTTCAGGAGCAGTATGTTATTCTTGTTTGGGTATTAATGTAGCTGAATTTTTCTTTGTAGCCAATAGTATTATTACTGAA
>PPHD01020594.1:0-13588 GCA_002909625.1 Bambusicola thoracicus | reverse complement strand
TCCCAGTTACAGGTGTGCCTCATGAGCAGCAGACCTGCAGCAGGTTAATCAGGAGTCTGACTCCTCTGTGGGAGGAATCACAGAATCATAGAATGGCCTGGGTTGAAAAGCACCACAATGATCATTGAGTTTCAACCCCCCTGCTACGTGCAGGGTTGCCATCCACCAGACCAGGCTGCCCAGAGCCACATCCAGCCTGGCCTTGAATGCCTCCAGGGACGGGGCATCCACAACCTCCTTGAGCAACCTGTTCCAGTCCCTCACCAAAAACTTCCTCCTAATATCTAACCTGAGCCTCTCATCTCAGTTTAAAACCATTCCCCCTTGAAGGGGAGGCACCGCTCTGCAGAAGTCTAAAAACCTGTTATAAGATTCACACCTCAAGAGGTGCATTTCCCCACAAAACCATGTTTATAATTCCCAGATAATTAATAAGTAAGTAAGTAAATAAATATTGAATTTATTTCATCCCAAAATTGAACATCCTCAGGGTGTTGGCCTTAATGGGGGAGGATTTCCCTGCCTTCCTGGGCTGATGACGTTTCTTGTTTTCTAAGTTTCAAATGGAATCTTTGCTCAGTGGTAACTCTTCAGTACTGAGTAAAATACTGATTGCATAACATAAAGAAAGAGCTCTTCAAGGACCCCTCCCTTAAGAATGTGGTTGGAACTTAAGATGAACTATTTTCCTTTTAAAAAAGTAATAAAGAGAATAGATGGTAACCGTATATGGGGAGATCCAAACCCAACGTCATAGGTTATCTGTAGCATTCACTTTTTCTGCTCAAGGGAGTTTTTAAGGCTGTGAAGCTATGTTAGTTTTTTGTTTTAATCACCTCTCTGGTGCTTTACTTCATCATCCATCCCCTATATATAATGCTAGCTGGCAAGTCTGCCTCGTTGACCACCATAGCGCTGACTACCGTGCTGTGCTGAGACCGGGTGGACCAGGATCAGCTCTGCTGGAAAGCACTAAATGAAATACCTTTCTTTGCATGTAATCATCTGTTTTCTGTAGTGCCTTCTTGGTTTGGAGAAGGTGTGAGCTATTCACTTTACCAGTGTTTTAGGAAGCTACCCTATGCAAGCAACAAGGGAGTAGAAAGGGAACTTCTGATTCTGCACACAGAATGTTACTGAGGTCCCTTCCCAAGGCACATGGGTGGAAACCGAGTCCCAAAACGCTGCATTCAGAGAATGACTAACAACTCAGTTGTGAATCTGGAAGCAGAACCTAAACGTTGTTGCAAATTCTGTCTTGTTTTGTTATCACATATTCCTAGTTCATCTCTCTAATGGGCGCTTCCAGCCAGGAAGTCAGTGACCCTTCCCTTGGTGGTGTTTTGTGCTTTGAACAATGAGCAATAAGGGTTTTGTTTGTTAGTTATTTCAATGCCACAACTCCAAGCACTTAAACATGCTTAGCAAGTCCCCACTCTCTCTATTTTTGTGCCAAGTGGCATTTTGGAAAGCATTAATTTAAGGAGTCTCCCACAGTAATTCTTGTTCCCTCTTTGAGTGTTCTATAGGATACATTACTTTGGATGTATTACTGTATTGATTTTGGTGTTCTCAATGCTTTCTTCCGGATTTTTCTGATGAAGCCATTGCTCATTCGGACGTGTGCATTCAGAGGGGAATCGGTTGCAAGATCTGCACGCTCAGAGACCACTTTCCTATTGCCCACTCTCCAGTGCCGGATGGCAATGGTTCCCAGCCACGCATGTGGAGAAAATCTGGGAGTGGATGTCCCCCGGTTGCTGAATCCTTTTGCTGGAGTCTCCCCTCTCCAAGAAAATGAGAGCTCCAGAAACTTTTACTACTGCGTTAGGAAGAAACATTGCAAGTTTTATCTTCAAAGACAATTGTTCAAAGCTGATCTTAGTATATTAAATTAAAGAAGAGCTGGAAGAAAATCCCAGTACAGTGATTATCATAATTAAGCACCTGTATCTGAGGATTAACGTGGCCATGGTTACTAGTCTTGCATGAACTTTTATGGACAGAAGAGGAGCAAAGGGGTTGTAACGAAACTGAGCCATTTTTGACTGCCTGTTTTTGGTGTGTGGCCTTCTGAGGTCACTGAGCGCATCGGTCACAGGTTACACAGCCTTCAGCCCTGCTCGGAGATGGGGGCAGGCGGTGGGCTCTCACTCTGTGCTCAGGCCCCAGGCTGAGCTCCCGCAGCAGCTCTCACCTCTGTGACTCACTGCCTGCCCGACCAAAACCATTCTCTGGTTGCAGGCGTTTAATTTGAGCTATCTTGGCCTGATTTTTGAGGAACTTGGAGTTCCCGCAGCTTACGTCAGAGCCAAGGGGGAACTCCTGACCTGCACTGTGAGACCCAGGGTGCACAGCTGTGGAAGCGAAAGGTAGCACTGCTGGCCAGCCATGCTGCAGGCGTGCTCTCCCTTCAGCTCAGCATCTAAACAGAGACGTAGCCTGCTAAGCACAAAGAGAAATACTTCTTTTTGCTTCATCTGCTTTCTGCATCGTGGCATCTACTGTTACCTGCAGTTTGATGTGGCGTGACACGCCAAATATTTCCATAGAGTTACTTACTAAAATATGTGAGGATGCACTCTTCACCTGCTTGATGTCTGCTGGGGAACTCAGACAGGTGAATGCATATTTGTTTTCACAGGTTGCAGGCTGTAGCTAAACATGGGAGCTTCTAGACACTGCTCAATGTTTCACATAGGCTTTGAATTTGCAATTTAGAGCCAGTGCAGCATTTGAATGGGGCAACTGCAGAGCTGAGAACGCAGCTTATAGAGAGCCCCGTGCTGGTTTTATTTTTCATGCAAGCATCTCATTTATCAGATGCACCTTGTTGAGCTAATTCAGGCTTGCATTTTTCACTTCTGTCTCCGCACCAATATAACAGGAGAAGAAATGGGAGGAAGAAGCTGTGAGTGCCCCTTAGGGCTGGGATCACTGTGCTCGTGGGCTGGTTCTGAGCAGCTGGGCTTCTGATGCACACCCAGTGCCTGCAGGGTGCTTGAGCAGCCCCGCTCCTGCTGTGTCCCCTCTGTATGTGGGAAGAGGCCCACTTCTGAGCAGATCTCGTGCTTTTAATGAGAAGAAAGGAAAAGAAGATGCTATTGTATAGAATGCAGTTTGACAGTTATTTTTAGCCAAGTCATCCACAGCTCCTTGCTGGAATTAAAACCATCAGATATTCAGTAAGAAAAACTGTGGGTGTATTGCCTTTACTCCTGGGATTTCATCAAAGGCTGAATCAAGTCACATCTTTATTGTTCATGCTAATGACGTAGTCTAAGCACTATTTTGTTTGCCTCTCAGAAAATGAAGCAAGCCTTAAAACCATGGCCAAACCAGTTCTGACTGGTGTCCCTGACCTCTGGAGGAAGCAGCATTTGAGAAAGACTTGCTGTCTGCAGGGACAGAGGATCTCCTGGCCGCCAGCTGATAACGTTTCAAAGGTCTCACTTCACACCCTGCCTCCCTGCGGCCCACGTGAACCCTCACCATCCATTTCCTGTGGTTTGGGCTGGAAGTTGCTTCTCGGGAGCTCATTCTGTCGAAAATCTTTATTACGTAAAATTCACCACCAAAGTTGGTCTCTGCATCAGCTGGGATCTGAATGCAGATCTCAGTTTTATCTGCAGAGTTGCCGTAGAGCCTTTTACGTTTTAACAAGTTTTGGGTGTCCCGAGAGAGTGTTAGACAATGGAAATGGTACTGCTCTTGTCAAACTTGGTGCTGTGCTTTTTGTGAAAATCCCCAGAAGTGAGGCAGAGAGCTCCAAATTGTCTACTTAACTTGTCTTCTCTTCCATTTGGTGCAAGTATTGTGTGAGTCACTCAGCTTGAAGAGTGCTGTGAAAGGGAAAATTGATTATTAGATACATAAGTGTAATGAATCACGCTTGGTAGAAAATTCATTTTTCCCTTCTTTTTGTGCTACATTACCCATACCATCAATTACTGGGAACAAATCCCTGCTGCATGTGGAAATTTAAAATAGGTAGGTTAGAGACAAATGGCACGAACGCCCTATTGATTTGTAAGTAGGAAGCAAAGATGAGTTTTCAATGACAAGATAATGACATTCGCTGTTGTGGATCTCTGGGGAATTTTCATGAGGTTGCTGCCTCTAATTACAAAATTGTTTTCCAGTTACCTCTATTCCAAGTAGCACCTTGCTACTTCTTGTGTGCAAAGAGATCAGCATCTCAGAGGCTCTTAAAATAGATGTGCTATATATGGAAGTTGTCAAGGTTAGTATAGAAATGTCAGGAACAGAATATTTCTCCAGCATTTAAAACAAACAATGAAAAAAAAGTGCCTGAAAGATAGTCAGAATTTGAGTCAATATGCACATTTCAGCCATACTTTCTGATTTTTTTCCGTTCTGAGATAATGTTTTAATGCACCAAAGATGATGATCTTCGTCTTTGTGTGCTTATGAATGCAATGCAGAAGTCAGGACAAGGGGGAATGGTTTTAAACTGGGACGGGGAGGTTTAGGTTGGATATTAGGAGGAAGTTTTTTACCCAGAGCATGGTGACACACTGGAACAGGTTGCCCAAGGAGGTTGTGGATGCCTCATCCCTGCAGGTATTCAAGGCCAGGCTGCATGTGGCTCTGGGCAGCCTGGTCTGGTGGTTGGCGACCCTGCACATGGCAGGGGAGTTGAAACTCGATGATCATTGTGGTCTTTTTCCATCCAGGCCATTCTATGATTCAATGATTCTATGTACACTGCCATATCTGTAGGGTTTGTGCTCATATAAAATCCTACCCGGCACAAAAGGAGGCTGCAGGGTGGCAGAGGGTGTTCTGTTCATGTGCCTCTCCTTTTAGCATGGGAACACCTACTCATAGAGTCCGTGGATAATAGGAAGCCAGGGGTTATTTTGGCTTTTGTGGAAGGCCAGTAGCTGGTTGTGAAAACTCTTGGCATGTTTTGTCTCTCTAGAGTGGATTAGGCTTTGTTATCTGCAGCATTTAAATTAATCAGTGTGGCAAACTTTTAGTTAAGGGTGTTGTTAGGCAGCTAATGAGCCAAAAGCAAAAAGCCAATGCAGCTGGTTCTTCCGTGGGCTTTTCTACAGGAGAGGACAAAACTTAGGCTGTGAGAGAACTGTGCTAATCCATTAATTGTCTTAAATGACTCCAGTTAATGAGGTTTAGTAATTGGCTTTTGTTTTAATACAGCTTTGAAAGGCTAAAGCACATAGATCTGTGTAATGCCTCAGAAGAAGCGACAGTTAAGGTTAACAGGTAGGTCTGACTTCACAAACAAAAACTGAATACAACCATATCAGTTCTGCTATACCAGTGGTAGTTGATATCTAGAGAAGTTTTCAAGTACAGTGTGAATTTGTTCGAATTCTTTATGGTTGGGGAGAAGCACCACGAGCTGCCCATGGAGGTGTGCAGTGCCTGCGAAGGCATCGCGTAGCGTCGCATGGTGAAGGAAATACCCCTTCACAAATCTGAGAGCATTCTTCCACACGCAGTACATCACTTACATAGCAATGAGGACCAGGACTCTTGTGCTTCTTGAAATGTTAAAACCTGCAGGGGAGACGTTGGCGGTGTTTCAGATCAGCTGACAAACTAATTTTCGAAGAATTAAGGTTGAAAATGTTGCAAGAGAATTGAGGTAAGAACCAAGGAACAGGCAGATGCTACACGTACACATCTTTAAAAATCCAAATATCAGTGCTTTTACACATTATATCCTTCGTGTTTCATTCTTAATTGGCCCAGTTCTTCCCTCTCATTCCTGCATTATTAGTAGCAGGAGCCTGCTTTTAGCAGCAGGGCATAAAGCTGGCCATAAAGAAATGCCCGGCACAGTTTAATCCCTGGCAGATGAGGGCTGTAAGGTCCCAGGAAATGTTTTCTCCCTCATTTTTCTTTTATTTAAATGTAAATGCTGGGTTTTATTGGTGGGGGCAGTTTTTTAAAACAGAGTTCTTTGCTGCCAATAATTAGCAAATCTTGGTGTTCAGTCACCGTGCTCTACAATTAACGGGAGCTGTGTAATTACCTCATGTCACCACTGCACTGTGAATGCAGGAGGAAATGTCTCCCATCCTTTGGCAGGGGAGGCAAATGTAGCAGCTACTTTGCATGATAGTGGCTGCTTATGGGGAGGAAAGTTGATCTTTTTTTCTCGGTAATTTATTCTTCCCAAAAGTAGGAAGGTCGTGGTCTTAGACAAATGGAATAGCAAAATGCTGTGATGGAGTCTACCTACTCTACATTGATTCTAGTATTTAAATTCGTACCAGAGAATGGTTTTGGGGGGTTGGTATATTGGGTCCTGTATATGTGCATAGCCTGGGGGGAAGCACGGCAGCTATTATTAGCAGCTGGTGAAGCAGCGATGCACCCCATTGCACTGATGTGCAGTGATGTGCTGCGGTCTGGGCTGTGGCTGCTCAGCAATTGCTGCCGTTCCTCCATGAGAGTAGGAGATTCTGGGAAGAACTGCTGTCACATGAATGGTGACAGCAAGCTTGTGACAAGGCTCTGGGTGTATTTAATACTGTGGAACAACTTGTTGACAGTATTGCTTTCCAAAATGACCGAAGCTGTTAGCGTTGACAGTATTGTTTCTCTTCAATGAAAGATACCTCTGATCACAAACCATCTTTGCTAAAGCAGAAATAGCTTTTGTTTACACTCGTGTTACATCTGTAATTTCTCATGTGCATTTTTGGCTTTTGCTATTCTTGTCTCTTCTATCCTTCTTTCTACACGCTAGTCAGAGTCCATTAGTTATCTGAAGTAATAGGTACCTTTTGGCACAGCACCATTTATTCCCACCTGGGCTGTGATCCAGCATTCCCAGAGCAATAATAGATCACTGGCCATGAGATGAGGCTCCAGATGTCTGAATGTGACTCCTGTTCAGCCTCATGGCTTTAGGACAAGGGTAGGTGGTTGAACAAAGTGAGTGGGCATCTGGATTTCCTCGTGCACAGCACAGAGGGGCGGATTGTTCCTGCCTGGAATGGCCACGCGTCTATCTGTGAGTGTCAAAAGTTGTCAAGGTTTGAAAACAGAGAGACACAAAAGGCTTGAGGAGCTGCATAGGAGTTAGGACAGCTCAGGTGAAAATGGTACTCAGTTCACCAGACTGTTAAACTTCTGAATGTTCGCTTTCTTCAGGAAGTCTGAAGAAGTGAAAAAAAAATACAATCTTGGTAGCTTCCCAGGGAAAACCCTCGTAAATGGTAAAGGTTTTGTTTTGGTTTTCTTGTCTGTGGTTTTGGGTTTGGGGTTGTGTTTGTAATTCTGTTCCTCAGGCAGTATCCCATGCTAACTTTAAATGTGATGCGGTTTGGAGCTGTGTGGAGCTGGAGGCCATCACAGTATGGAATGCATAATTCAGTGTGACCTTAGCATGGTTTCCCATATTGCTGAAATTCTTCTGACATTCAACTTGAGCCTTCAAAAAGGCTATGTATAAACAGTTCAGTTAAGAGTTGGGAGCATGCAGTGTTTCCTACTCAGAGAGGGGGATTTTATACATGCATTCAAATAAGTTTGTTGAACTTCATGTCGCCGTCTTTACTAACAGTTGGGTAGATCAGTTCTGCTCTGCTGCGACAACTCTGGACTGGGGACTCCATTAATCCACGCAGGGCACCGTGCAATAAGCTGGCCACTGTGAACGGCAGCTGGAAGGGATTGCTGTAGTGAAAAGAGGCTGGGCCGAGGTGCCCCAGGCCCTCAACAACAGGATCTCCTTAGCTTGTCGTCCTTCTGCAGGGCTTGCGCTCCTGGCACCGGTGTTAGCAATTCTCGTTGTTTTGCATACTAAGCAAATTCTGCGGAGGGTGGAGACAGTGAAATTTCTTAGTGGCATGGAAATTGTGGCCATGATAACGTCAGGACCAGCAGTGCACAAGAGGGGCTCTGTGACTGTAAGCTTCTCTGTTTTTCCTGTCTATTCACGCTCATAAAAGTTGCTACTGTACTGAGAAACCATGTCTCACCAGAGCATGGAGATACCAGCACAAAAAGAGCTGTGATTTCATGCGTATTTCAGTATGTTCGGATTTTCTTTCTGCTTGATTTTTAATTCTGAGTCTACAGTGCATCTTCTTATTTCTTCTAAGTTACTGGTGGCTATTAAATGCTTTTAGAATATAACATTCTGTCTAGGGGAGGATTTTTCCTCTTAGAAGTGCAATAAAAGATGCAGTCCTTTCTTTGCTTCGGCTGTTTTCATGCATGATTAGTTGTAACACTGCTATTAATTGCTTATTAGCACCCTTCAGGGCAGACGAGCTGGTCTCACACGCAGAAGTAGGTAACAGCATTGCCATTTTTTGTCCTCGTGGGAGTAGCCGGTAGTTTGCAGTGCTCCCACCCCTAAAGCTCTTTAAATGTAATGAGCTGATACAGTGCCACGATGATAATTCAGCGCGTTCAAACCCAGTATTTCCCTCCTGCAGCGGCTCCTCAAATGCTTGAAATCTGAAATCCTCAAGTCCTTGAAGAGCTTTGTAAAGCAGCGTAGTGCTTCATCACCTGGAGCGGTACATTTGACGTCGTTTGAGGATTTTGTTGCTTGAAAGATACTTGGATCTTCCTTTCTTATTTATCCCCGTGTTCAGCAAGAATCACGAGAATAGGCAACGAATGAATACCAAATATAACAGGAATGAGATGACATCGGCTTTAAGAACATTTCAGTCTCCTCTTTTATCAGCCTCAACAGCCTGCGGCTTGAGTGCTTTATTAGCCTGCCTGCCAGCAATTGAATCGGCTCTAAATTCATCTGCGTGAGCGTGCACGGCTAGCAATGACATAATCATCCTTCCCTAGACGTTGTACAGTGGGATGCAATGATTTGTCAGCGTCATGCAGGCAACTCTGGAAATGTAAACAATGCCTTATTCTGAATGAGTCAAGCATGATTAAAATGAAAGCAATAAAGAGATGGAAAGAAAGGCAGGGGGCTTATTTTTAGGGCCAGGAGCCTCTCATGAGCAGACATGGCTCGGTTTGTTTAGACAGCGTTTATGGCCCATGCTGGTTTACTTTACAGAAACACAGGCTCTACTGTATTCCATCAACTCCACTAACACACCTAAAATAAATCATTCGTCATCAAAAGCCCATGGAAATAATTGAGATTTAACCATAGTTTCAAATGAGTTGGCAGTGAAGGCACATCAGGCATTTGTTAAATAGAGGCAAGTTTTTCTTTCTTGATATTAATTGGATGCCTTTTTAAGTGCTACTAAATTGCAGATGAGAGCTGATAATCCAAGCTGAGTAAGTGTGCCATCTTCCCTTTGTGGACACAAATAATAGGGCATAGGCTGGCGTGTTATGAATGCCAAAGGAAGGACAGGCAATGCCACCTCTCAGTGGTGCCCTCCTTGGCTCCTTTGTTCTGCACTCATCATTTCAGCTCTTGTTTCTCAGAGAATTCTCAGGCTCTCCATCCCTGCTATTTCATTACGGGGAAATAGAGAGAAAAAACCTGCTATGCAGATTTAGATAGGTGGACATTTAGCATTATCTGATGGTGTCTTCAGTTTACAGCAGCACACTGAAGGAAGTCTGGGTCCAATGTAAGTGCAGGAAGGGATGTAGAAATCAGGTAGCTAACACAGAATGTGATTTTTTCTTCAGTTTCAGAATACTGTATATGAAAAAATATAATAAATATATGTATTTTTAAATAAAGATGCACGTAAGATAACCTCAAAAGTGAATTGATTTTTGCTTTGGGGATTAATGTTACAATAAGTGGAATTTCATGTCTTTCCACTAAAATGATGACTGGATTCTCACTGACTTCAGCATAAAAAAAGTCTGACCACAAATCCTCCAGTGCTTAGTTTTACTGTTTTGGAAATGTGTTTCATATTAGAAAGTGTTTGCTTTGGTTAATAATATTTACAGAGACAGAGGAATGGGGAAGGTGGTTAATAATTGGCAAAAGTTGATAGTTTCCGTAACGGAACAGAGGATTCTTTTATTAATCAGTGGGAAGAAGGATAGCAAAAGGATTAGAGATACAGGGAAGATAGGAAGCTCCTGCAATTGCATGTAACTGTAGCAAATCAACAGAGCTGGTCTGGTGAGCAGGGAGTCTGGTCTGTGCGGTCTGAGAGCATCCAGTTTGCACCTGCTCACCTTGCCAGCTCCCACAGTTAAGCTCTAAAAGGGAGCAACTGCAGCAGTGTGAATGGATGCCCCCGTACAGTAAGCAAAGTAAAGCAGCAGTACCGGTGCAAGCAAAAGATAAATAAAATCCTATCTCCATTCAGATCTGATTGTTTGTCTATAAATCAGTATAAATTGCTTGCAGCAGATGTGGTGACAGACAAAAGCTAACAGCATTCTACTCACTTTGCTCTACTGATGAGCAGCTTGGAGTTTAATTTGTGGGGAAGGCTTTTCCAAATGTGGATGCATTTCCCAAAGTGATGTTTATTGATGGCAGTTGGTAATGATGAGTGAGTATGTTGTCACTGCTTGAGCTATTTTGTTCTCTTTGCAATATTTCTTAGGGAAACCAGCGATAGAAACTTAAAGGAAATATCCTACATCCATATTCAGTGCTACCCCCTTGGAATCTCCTATAATGTAGCAGGCTTGGGTGGATTCACAGCTTTGGTGTATTTTTTAGGTTTTTGTATTTAATACACTTGGAAATCCGATTCCTTCCAGGGTGTTCTTTCCAGTTTAATTGGAAAAATTCCAGCATTCCGTGAGCCTATGGCATAGGAACAGAAATGAAAGCCCCTCTGTAAGGACTCCTGCTGCTCGGCTCTCTGCGTTATTGCAGGCACTGCAGGGTATGCGCGGCCATACTGCTCACAGGGCACTGTCTCCTGGGAATATCCTGACTTAAGCAGAGGAAACAATTTCACTGGCAGCCCAAAATATCCCTGGGGACTCTGCTTGACTATGTTTCTGCTTTACATTTGCATTCCAGAATGAGGAATGTTTCTTCTAAAGGACTCGTGGGTCATTTGTAGAAGCTGAAGCTACGTTGGTGTTTCTCTTCCTCCTCTTTCTTTATGGATGGTGGGACTGGGATAAGCAGGGACTGCTATTTCAAAGCCAATTTGTATTAGACCTTAAAATAATGAGTGGGAGCAGGAAAAAAAGAAATGAGATGTGGGAAAATCCCAGCTGTTGAGCCAGAGCTGGTATAAATCGGTGTAGCTCCACAGCACGTGTTAAGATTGGGGATGTTGTGCAGATTTACTCCAGCCAACAATGTAGCGCCCTTCTCATCTGTGAAAGAAAACGGTAGATGGAATTAAAACCCACAGAGCAGACCTTTGCTGTGTGCTTAGTGCTATTCCAGTGGAGCACAAAGTGATACATTTTAATAATTCATGGCATCTTCAAGGAAGAAGGAAAAAACCACAACGGTAAATAGCTGAAATCAGGCAAAGCAGCTGATTTGCAGGGTTTCAATCACTTCTAGTGATGCATTTCTAGAAAACAATTTTCTGTTTTACTGGTCATGGAAAGCTAATTGCATGTTTGATGATTGGTATCATGCTGTTGCTGTCTTCTCTTTGTTTTTTTCCGTATTCAGTAATTTCATCAAGCGTCATTTCTGAAGGGAACAGAGTGAGCTGGGGGCCTCCCGCCTGCACATCCAGCTCTGTCATCATCGTTTTTAAATGCCTGTTCAGTAATCTGCTCCAGGCCTTTAAATTTACCTGCTTGCTGTTGGTTGTTCTCTCCTCAGTCGCAGATGCAGATCGCGAGGGTGTTTTGTCTGCATGCACATGTATATGTACAAATACGTGTATATGAATGTACACGTATGAATATATGAGAAGTACTTTGGGATTGGTTAAGGGTAAAACTAAGTGAGGTTTTTCGCAGATGATGCTCTAACCTCCTGTGTAGTTTAATGGACAGCACTTCCATTCATAGAAGATGGAAGTGATGAAGCGATGGGTAGTTGAAAGGTTTCCTTAATACATCTGGGATTTAGCAAAAGAACTCTAATGCTCTCTAGCAGCTTCCATAAGAGTATCCTAAAGCTAATAAAAGATTATGTTATTCTCTTAAACCCATCAGCATTTTCCATGAGGAGTTGAGCAAGACTACCTGATGATGCCCTCAGCAGCTTCCAGAATGACTAAAAAGACTACAGTGAATTTCCAGAGATGCATACAAATGCAGCTCATTGGGCTTTGCTTCTGCCCTGGAGTTCATATAATCTGTATAGTTATCCTTGATTGGTTGGTTGGTTTGTTGGTTGTTTTTGGTTGTTAGTTTTGGTGGTGGTGCTGCTGGTGGTTTTTTTCATAATCATATGGGAAGATCTGTTAGGTCTTTACCTAACCTGTTTCATGCGCTTATTCATTACTGCTGTACTATCTGAGTGGTTCACAAACATGAATACAGAGGAATGAGTTAGGGAGATGCTGTTAGCTCTTATTTTATAAGCCAGACAATGAAAGCAAGTGGAGACAATGAAAAGTAAGAGGTTTTAAAAAATCTGTCTCAGTGGTTTCACCAGGATCATGCAGGGCGTTGAAACAAGGTTAAATGCAGCACATTGACACCAACGCTGGCATGGATCTCTTCCATGTATCGTGGAGAATCCTGCAGTCAGTGGCAGTGGAATGCTGACTGGGATAGCAAAGACCCATCTGTGTTGTGTGCAACTGTTTCACACTGCCTTCTGATTGACTCTGCTGCGAAAACAAAACTCAGCATGTGGCATTCTAATGTTCAACTTTGCCATGTTGGGCAGATGGAACACAATGTTCTTTAACCTTTTTGTCAGAAGTAAACTCGTTACTTACTTGAAGCTGGAGAATGGCTGGGAGGAGGAGGGGACACAAAAGGAGAGCACGTCCTGCTCTTGTACTCATGGTTTCCTCTCTTTTTCTCTTTCAGTGAGTATGTTTTTGAACACGTTAACCCCCAAGTTCTACGTTGCCCTGACAGGCACTTCCTCATTAATCTCGGGGCTTATTTTGGTAAGTACTGGTTGTATTAATACTACTTTATCAATTGATTTCGTTAGCCAGAATGGGATTTTAGACTTTGTGGGTGCCATTTTTTTTTCTATTCTAACATTTCTGCAGTGCATGAATTTTGTACATAAATGTTTCTGTGGGGAAAAAAAAAAGAGAGAGAAAATACTTCATCACAATATGCCTTAGAAGAAAAAAAAGCTTGAAGGACACCCTGTCCCACTAACAAACAACCCTGTGATAAATCAGAACAAGTGCTTACACATTGAGTCTTTCCATTGACAGGTACTACAAAAATAAAAAGAGTGGTGATAATGAGAAGAATGGGAGAGGCATCAACTTTCTCAGTTCAGCCTGCTCCTTTTAGAAAGCTAAGAGAATGGTAGCAATGAACCTACTTTTAGGGCCAAAATTCAAAGGGATGATTATTTCAGATCTTTCTCAATATATGTCTGCCTGTTTGTTTAAAGATCTAATGAATATTTTCAAACCCCTTAAAAAAAATCTCCTTCAGAATATAATACCTGAGGGCTTCAGCGTGCAGTTGATATAATGGAGCAAATCATTGTGCCATCATGGCACGGGAGTACAAAACAAAGCATTTGCTCTGGATTTTGCTCAATATT
>PPHD01020592.1:0-13589 GCA_002909625.1 Bambusicola thoracicus | reverse complement strand
AGGGGACCCCAAAATAATTAAAAACAGCGGCAACGATCTGAGGAGAAACTAATTTACTAAATATAGTATCGGAATGTAAGATAACACACTATAATACAATATAAATCAAAAATAATTGAGAGAAAGATTGTCCGAGAGCCAAAAGGCCTTACGCTACACTGAAGCCTTGAGAGCGGTTGGGATCCGGCAGCGATCACAAGACGAGTAGGGTCGAAAAAGGGATGAGTCAGATGACCCACATCTTTATATCTGTTCCCCTGAGCAGGAATGATAACAATACCCGAATAGGCTCTTGATCACTCAAAGAGTCTCTTAGGGAACGTAGTTCTTCTCTCCCAGACAGGTACCCGGAACTAAAGCTCTGCTCCCAGTACACTGCATGATGTTGTGATGTGGAATACTGATAACCAAAAATCATAAGACCATGACAGGAACATAGTTCTTCTCTTCCAGGTACCCGGAACTAAAGCATTTGCTCCCAGTACACTGCATGATGTTGTGATGTGGAATACTGATAACCAAAAATCATAAAACCATGACAGATGATCACTTCCCTAGTCCTGATGACTACACTGTTTCTGATACAGGCTGGATGCCACTGACCTCCTTGGCCACTTTGGCACACTGCTGGATCACTTTCAGCCATCAGTCAACTAACACACCCAGATTTTTTCTTTTGAGCAGCTTTCCAGTCGTTTGGCCCCAAACCTGTAGCACTGCCTGGAGTTGTGACCAAAGTGCATGACCAGGCACTTGATTTTTTTTCACTTATACTAATGGCCTCATCCTTTCAGTATAGACTATCAAGATCCATCTGAACCCTCAAGCAGATAATCACTTCCTCACAGCACGTTGTCATCTACCTGTGACATCCTGCCATCCAGATATCATGGGTGGAAACAGACTATACTGCACTTATAAGAGATAAACCAGAATAAATTTAATGGCATAATATAGATATAATGTAATGAATTATGTGGGCCTGGAAAACAGTGGGGTCAAGACCCTGAACTTTGAAGGGGTGAACTGTAGGGTGTTCAAGAAATTGTTGGCCAAGATCTCCTGGGATGCTGACCTTAGAGACAAAGATGTTGAGGATAGTTCACTACTCTTCAAGAACGCCTTTCTGAAAGCACAAGAGTTTTCAGTGCTTCCGAAGGAAGCAAGCAGAGGAGGGAGGAAACCAGCATAGCTCAGCAAAGACTTGCTGGGCAAACTGAAAGCAAAGAAAGGTACATACAGGCTTTGGAAACACGGGCATGTCACCTGAGAAGAATACAGGGATGCTTCTGGACCTGCAGATGTGGGATCAAGAAAGCCAAGGCACAGATAGAACTGAACTTGGTGAGGGATTATAAAAACAATATGGAGACATTCTATGGGTACATTGGCCAGAAGAGATAGGCCAAAGCAAGTGTACTTCCTTTTGTAAATGTAAAAGGAGAGCTGGCTTCAACTGATGTGAAGAAGGGTGAGGTATTGAATGATTTATTTGCCTCAGTCTTCACTGGCAGCCAGGATTCTAATATTTGCCACATCCATGAACCCTGCATCCCTAAACCTCTACGTCGGGATAGGGGGAGTAAATCCACCACCCCTCCTCTAAGGACACAGCAAGTCCAAGACCACCTCATGCGACTGAATGCATACAAGTCTATGGGGCCGGATGACATGTATCCCAGGGTTTTGAAGGAGCTGGCTGAGGTGGTTGCTGAGCCACTCTCCATCATATTTAAAAAGTCATGCCTGTTTTGTGAGGTCCCAGGTGACTTGAAAAAGGGTCACATCACTCCCATTTATAAGAAAGGGAACAAGAAGAACCTGAAGAACTACAGGCTGGTGAGTCTCACCTCTGTGCCTGGGAAGATCATGGAATAGATCCTCCTGGACGACATGCTACGACACATGAGAAATGAGTGTGTGATCCGAGGCAGCCAGCACGGCTTCACCAGGGGAAGGTCATGTCTAACCAATCTGGTGGCCTTCTATGATGGGGTACATCATTGGTGGACAAAAGGAAGATGATTGATGTCATTTACCCGGACTTGTGCAAGGCCTTTGACATGGTCCCCCACCACACTCTTATCTCTAAATTGGAGGGATGTGGATTTGATGGGTGGACCACTCAGTGGATAAGGAATTGATTGAAAGGCAGCAGACTGAGGATGGTGATCAATGGTTCTGTGTCCAGACAGGCCTTTAACGAGTCCCAGGGGACTGTCTTGGGACCAGTGCTCTTTAACATCTTTATCAGTGACACTGATGATGGAATTGAGTGCACCTGCAGCAAGACTACTGATGACACCAAACTAAGTTGTGCAGTTGACACAATGGAAGGAAGGGATTCCATTCAGAGGGACCTAAACAGGCTCGAAAGGTGGGCCCAAGTGAATCTAATGAGGTTCAACACAACGAAGTGCAAGGTTTTGCACTTGATCCAGAGGAATCCCAGGCATGTATGCAGACTGGGAGGAACTTTGCCTACCCTTCTGAAGAGCCTTCCATTGCAGCACTGCAGTCATTAAAGCAATCCCACCAAGTTATGGCAATAACAACTAAAACATAGATTTCCTGTCACACAATGGCTTCTCACTCCTCCTTTTTCCTTGCCAGTGCTACATGCATCAGTGCAGATGCACTGCATCTGGGCTACCGGTCTCACCCCTAGCCCTTGCATGCTATCCCTAGTGAGCATGTATTGATCACCTTCTCTCTTCAAATCTAGTTTAAAGCTCTCTCAATGAAAAAATCTGTCTATACCAGAAATATTGTAAACCAAGTACACCATCCAGAAATAATAGCATGTAAACAAACCAACAAACAAAAAACTGAAAGAAATATAGGTATTCTAAGTTTGGAAGAGGAACATTAATCTATTCAAGAAAAAAAAAAAATCATTTGCACCTATGATAATAATAATAATATATAACCTCTAGCATAAATCATAGTCTGTTAATAAAACCAGTATGTGTTATGGATTTGTGTATGGAAAATCAGTTTTTTATTTCTTAAAAATAAATTTTAAAAATATGATATGTTTACATGTGGCTAAAAGAAAGGGAGCAGCAGAGAAGCAAAGGGGTTGGAACAGACATAAAATATCGAAAAGTTATAATCTTAAAAAGATTTCATACACTTTTTTGTTTACTCATTTTTTTTTCTGATTTCATATAGTAATTTAAATGAGACAAAACTATATTATTATATTTATAACATTATTTGATTAATAGACTACATGCTTATGACAATAAAGACGCAAATATATTTACTGATTGCAATTTTAGTAATTAAAAAACTAATTATGCTTAATTTCGTAGATGCATAGATAACCTGATAGATAACCTGAAACTACAGATAATAAAACTGTGTAATTTATAAGAGCTTTTCTGCATAATATTTAATTATTCTCTCAGAAAGACCAAACTGTAAATTCAAAACTTTTATCAAGACTGAAATAACCAATTTCATTAGAGTTCTTAAATGCTATAAATAATATTTTTCATAAGTGACATTGCAGCTGCCTGCTTTTAAAAACTTGTGAAAATTAACTGGTAATTTTTTGCAGATTGGTTAAGTTATATTAATTCAAACACAAAATAATATAATTCAAGGCTAGACATATATGGAATACAGTGCTAGGCAGCTCACAGAGAATACTGCCTTGGAAAAGACATCAAGGGAACAGCAAAACCAGAAGTTAAGCAAATATTCATAAATGTATAACTATATACTAAATATATATGCATAAACACGTTATGACTATGAAACTACATAAATGCATACACTCAGTATGCATAAAACACATTGGAATCTCTTCTGTTTTAAGAAGGTATTCATGAAAAAGCTAACTTTCCCAAAAGGAGATTCCGTTTTCTTCACAAGCATGGAGACTGGTAATTACATTAATCCAAGCAGAATATCCTCAGCCTATACAGATTTTGTAATAGACCTTCAAGAAAGATTAGTTTAACAATGAATATATTAAAAAAGTTCCAATTTTCATGAATATTGAACTCCAGCTCAGAATGTGTACTGTTGTGGAAAAGTTGAGAGAAATGTCTGCTGCTATTAAAAGTCTGTCCTTCAAATTCTTTTCTACTCATAGAGTTTGAAGAAATTTATGTTCAGTGGAGGAAAGTTTGATTTTCCTGTTCCCAGAGGACACTACTATTTCAGATGCTCTAATTATTAGAAAAGAAAAATAAGATTTACATAAGTTTCTAACTCACACCTAAATGTTTTGAAATAAGATTTCTCAGTGTCTTATAATAGATAATATGGTCATTTCTTATAAAATACTAGACCATTTAATTTTTAGCATTTCATAATAATGCCTTTTCTTTTCATGTGACTAAGTTCAGCAGTTTTCAGTTATTCATTTTTCACCCACTGCTGTAGATTTCTAGACCTCAGGAAGGGTGCAATCTGCATGACAGCCTGAGATCAGAAATCTTGCAGGCTAAACTTTCTGACTGCTTCAATCCATGTAGCCACCAGCTTCTGACAGCTTGGAAGGTAAAAAACAGAAAAACAATTCCAGAGATCATAGGGTTAGATAAGTTGTATAAAAATCTTCATTTTCATTAGAAAACATTACTTATCCATCAATTAAAAATGTTTGAAAGTTTTTAGTTTTAGGCAGCAAAAATTTTGAGACAATTTTACTTATCCCTACAGTTTTTATTGTACACTTTTTTTTCCCAACAGGTATGTTGACATTAGCAGTGTGAAATCTGAATTTATGAAGCCTACAACTTTAAATAATACTTAAATTAGTTTCCAGTGAATTTTAGCATATTTCAGAAAGAATTTCACTTCTGAATGTGAAGTTCCTTGTAAATCAGAAAATGTTTACTATGTGTGCTCTTTCATCAATTTCCCTTTTGTTAGTCTACTAGATAAATAAGCAAATTGCGAAAAATATCTATTCCAGTTGTCATACTGCATTAGTTGTTTCAGCCTTTAAAAATGTAATTTTTTTTGGGATTGAAAAATTTTTTCATGTTTTTCATTATCCAAAGTTTCAAAAGTCACAGACTTGAATGGAGATACTTCTGATTTGAGTTATGTAATTGATAATCAAGCATGCGATTTTTAACACAACATTGTTACTGCAATTCCTGTTGTACATCTAGGAAAGCTCAGTTGCAGAGGATTTAAAAAGTCATTTTGTCCAAGTTTACATGATTTTATTCAGTTTGAATTTTGCTTTTGCTTGAAACCTCTTTTGAATTCATAAATTTGAACCAATGATTCCCAATACTTCACAAATAATGTTCTAATCATTTTCATTTCTATACTACTGAGAGCAAATATAGACAGTAGAACACCCTGAATGCTTATTTCATTACTTCTGAGTCTTCTGAAGAGCTTACATGAATGAATTTACATTCTACCATTTTTTAAGATCATCAAAAGAGCTCTAGTATTCCTTGGTTTTGCTTCTAGCAGTACTCTCAGATCTATTTAGTTCTGCCTTCAAGCTGAAATATGAAGAGAAGTGTGGAGAAAGAGTCTAACAACAACACTAAAATTATATTAACATAAGCAGTTAAAACAAACAAAACAAATTCACAATTAATAACAAACTGAACTCATATATTTTATATTCACATATGATTATGTACTACCACCATTCTATGCGTTATTTAAGCAGTGATTTCTTCAGGGTGATGATTTGTCACCTTGAAAATTTTAAAATACCACATATTATTATTCCATGCCTTATGTAAATGCATAAATGCAAGCTAACATGAGGAGTGGTATTGCTGCTGAAGTAATAATAATAATAATAAAAAAGTATTTATTGTATAAGCTAAGAATATTAAACATCAGAATAGCTGCAGCAAAATCTTCATAGACTGGAGAAATCAAATAGATAACACAAAGGCTTTATACTGCTACATCTGATTACAGTGGATGCAAAAACACTAATAAAGTTATAGTTAACAGAATCCCAGGTGATTTTAATTTAATTTCTCCCCATTTCCAGTTCAATGCAAGACTTTCAGTTTTACATGAAACTATTTACTATCAAGTTGGGAATATATTTATGCCAAATAACTTCCAAAACTTTTAGAGTTTACAATAAACTGCAAACTAGAAGGGAAAATAAAGCTATAAAGAATTCAAAAATACTTCCTTTTGGGTATCATTAAATTCATTATCATTATAAATGATACTACTGCGCTAAAATAAAATTTAATTTCTTACAAAGTTCCAGTAATACACATTTGTGTCACAGAGGGATATATGATATTTTGAATTCAGAGAACTTCCATGTACTTCACAGAATCTAAGGCTCTGATTATACTTTTTACCATGAGAAGGGCTGCACTATTCTGAATTTAAAAGAAGAATCAGTATTCAAATATCTTGAAAATCTTTAGGACTATTCACACAGCTAGCAGTCTTCAGATTTGATGCTTGTGCTGTAATTAATTAGTATATGAATTGGCTATAAACATTAAGCTTCCCTGCTGGTACTACATTTTGTCAGTGGAATATAGCATTTACTGCATTCGATGGAAGAAATATGTATAAATGTATTCATATTTGTAAAGTCATCTGTTTTCACCAGTAAAAAGATGGAAATCTGGAGCATTATGAGATATTTTTCTTCTCTTGGAATGATGACTTATCTCTTTTTAATTATTATTTTGTTTTGTTTTACTGTTTTGTTTTGGTTTTGCCCCTCCATTTTTCTCTCCTGACGTAATAATATACACTGGAATGCTACAGAAAGGATTAGTATGCTTTGTTGAATTATAGGCTAGTATAAAATGATGGGAAGTGTTTTACAAAATAATTCTAAATGTGTTGCCATTTTTTTCTCATACAAGTTACAGGTTATAGATTATTTTTGTCAAGCAATGTCATTTCTGTGGTGCTTGAATATAAAACAAATATAAAACAAAGCGTTGCTCTCTGATATTTAATCGTTGCAAGCATGAAGCCCAAACGAGGAGGTGGGACAGTTATTGTTACAGTGTATAAAAGACTAACTCTGTAGTTTCCTGTAAAGAACTGCAAGATCCAAAGTGACCTCTCCGCTTACATCCTCCTTCCATCTTTTGGCCCTTGCTCCTGCATGTGATTCCTTTACTTCCCTCTTCAACACTCATGACTTCTTGAGCCCTGCTGTCCTTTTCCCACTTTCTTTTCCTAACAATGTAATCATATTGCAGTATCCAGCAGCTTCTGAAAGCCAGCACTTCATTCTCCTTTTTTTTTTTTTTTTTTTTTCCTGTATCGTGTCTTCCCTTCAACGGTGAACTCCTTGAACTCATAAATTATAGCAATTGCTGCAAGTTCCTCTCCTCTCAATCCAACCTAGATCCTCTCCAGTTTGACTTTTATTGTGCACCAAGGATATGCTAACATCAAGGCTTACAGTGACCTCTCCATGTCAAGTCTCAGGGCCTTTGCTCTATACTTGAACTCCACTGTTTTTATCATGACTGATCATACATTCCTTTTCAAAATCATGCTTTGCTTTTGGAGTGATGTCTTCTCCTTACCATTTAACTATTCTGACTTCAATATGTAACAGATGGGCCATGCTTGGGAAAGAAACGGAACTGTACTAACCTTCTAAGCTAACAGAACTAAAAAATACAAATCTTCTCTGAAAATGGCTTCTTGTATATCTTCATGTTAATTTTTTAATGTAAGCAACAAAAGCCTGCTTTTTCATGTCTTCTATGAATTCTGTCTTCTTGATCAGATTTATATTCCACTTATACTTCTATATTATTTCTTGAGTTGTGGAGGAGCAATAAAGGCAACCAGGAAACACTATCACCTTTTTCAGGAGTATAATTTTATGGATGTAAAAATAGCCCTAAAGTATTATTTTGTTATACAGTATAGTATGGCTGCAATATCACAATCTCTCCAACAAGTTTCTTAAGAGACGGGATTAAAAGTAGAGAAGAAAAAACAAAAAGTCACTTCCTCATTGCTAAGTGAAACACATATAAAACTCAGGTCATATTAAGTTCACCATGTAGGTCTGTATAATCCATGACATTCAAGAGATGTTATATAAATTTGCTATCTAAATTTTAAATTCAGTGAGTATCAACATAAGATTCTGTAAATATTTTGAGGGACTGTCTAGTGTTCAATCTCTTTATAAAAGAAATTGTATATTTTTACTTTCAAGTATTTTTCAATTAATTACTTCACAATTACTTTCATATTTTGAATGTTATCAGTATATATTTTGAAAGAGAATATGACACTTCAGAAAGAGGAAAAATATTTCTTCCAGATAATTGTTTAATCTGTAATCTAGGAATCTCCAGCACCCTAGCTGAAGACTTGACTTATCTTTTGTAACCTCGGAAAGATCTATTTACACTTTTGTATAAATTGCAATCATTCTAAGTATTATAAAGGCATATTTAATTTCTTTATTAAAAGTTCTGGAGAGAAAAAAAAAAAAAGAAAAAAAAGAAAAAAGAACAAACAAACGAACAAACAAAAACCTCAGTTACCATAAAGTGTGAAGGACAAAATGACACAGCTTTTTAAAGACTCAGTATTTATCACCATATTCAATTTTTACTTACAAAATCACAAAACAGTCTTGTATCATTACAAGTAGAATATTTAGTGTGAATACTGTTTCAATTCCATTTTGGAATGTTTTGACTATATTATATGCTATAAAATATAATACGAAGACAGAGAAGGAAGAGAACAACACAGGTGAGAAGACAGCAAAAATAATGTAACAGCTGCAAGATTTTTTAACACAGGTAAAACCAAACCAGCCAAATAACCAAGTGAGCAAAGCTACCAGATTTTTACCGTAAAATACTGGAATAAGTAGTATAAGCTATGGGAAATACCAAAGGGGGGGGGGTGGGGGAGGAATAAAAAGTTCATATCTAGATTTATCTGAGGTGTTCATCACAACAATATGCTGACAAAATCTTGGAATAGTACAAAACCAGATCCTGAGACCTATTTATATTTCCCATCTTTATCTTTGCAAATAAAAAAAAATTACTCTCACTCTTTAGATTCTTCTTCAGTTCTTTCCCCTCTGTGTTTCTGTCTACAACACTTCTTAAAATGCATTCTCTATATTTTTCAGTTTCCGGGAACTAATCTTCCTGCTACAGTTGCTGCAAACAGGAACAACAAGAAGAACTAATCTGGTCAGATTGACTACTAAACCAGGAGGCACATCATAACTGTAAAACTCTAACATCAGCCAGAAAGAGTTAGATGAAAGCAGTTCTAGGTTAGTTGCTAGTTCAAAGAGGAGTCACCCAGCATTAGCAAAATCAAAAGATGTAGTCAAGACAAATTTTCTTAAATTAATATGTAAGTTAAAAATGGAGACATCGTAGATATCAGGCATTCTGCAAAACAATGTTTTAACTCTACATTGATGAAATTTAATAAGGTAGAAAACACAAAAGCAGAAATTAAAAAATGAGTTCATATTTCTGCTTGTCGAAGGGGCTGTATAGTACATCTTCAGACATTTATCATTTTATTTCTCTTTGCTTATTTGTTTGAGTAGATTTTGTTGACAGTCTCCTCAGGTATTCTCTGCAAGAAATTCTGATTTATTTTCATACTGATAAACTAAATAGTGCTAGGAACCTTCAGTGTCAAATGTTAAGTCTTGACTGTAACTGTAGATTCAAATGCGTTATTCTTTGGTACAGAATAACTACATTCTGACTAGTTGCTTCTAGTCTGTGCTTAACTGCTCAAGAGAACTTGGGATCTATTTAGGACAGTTCTAATGAGCTAGGACTAAAGCCATACCATGAATCACACTATGTTTTTAGCTGTATACATAGTTGTGTTCTACTGCCTTGGACTTCTTAATTTACTAGAATAGCTAAATAAAAATAAAAATCAGTAGTTGTCTTGACTGTATTAACCTAATGAAAAAAAAAAAAAAATCAGTGTTGATAACTGAGCCAATGGGATGCTTTCATCCAGTGGAGGACTGAAACTGAACAGTGTTTACTATAAAAATATATAATGTAATTTTTTATGAGTTCTTAATCATTGCCCCTTTGTTTCTCATGATAACTGTAATAATCTCTGAATGTGGCAAAACTCTAAGACAGATTGAGTTAGTTTTTTTTATTTAAGTATGTTTTTTTCATATATATTTCAATATATAATAAATCTTGGGGCATTAGCTTTTGATTCTCTTAGAAAGTAAGAGAAGTAAGTGGCAGGGGGAGGGAAAAATCACATTCTGTTAAAAACTATTTCTCAAAAGTCTCACAATATTTGCTTAAAAATAAATGATATGACATTTCATACGTTGCTTTGGTTATACAACAGTTTCTGCTTGTATTACAGTCTTATGCTTGTTTCGCTACTTTTTGCAACCAGTTTTGTCTTTTATTACTAGCATTACTGAGTTTTAATATTAAAGTTAAAATTTAAGAGGAAAAAAAAATTCATAATCAGATAATAGAATCACAAAATCACAGAATAACTTGGGTTTGTGTATGTCTATAAAATGGCCTGTTTGGACTTTGAAAGTGTATTATCTACTACTGAAACTCTGTTTACTAAATGAAAGCCTCTTCCAAAATATTTTCCAGGATTTTTCTTTCTCTGGATAATAAGAAGCAGAGGAGGGAAGAATTTACAATGAATTACTCAGTGATTTATTATGTAAATACAATACTCTGATTTTTCAAAGTTTAGCCTTCAGAATAGATTTCAGGGCCATACATCTAATATACATTCCTTAAATAACATCCTTACATAAATGAATAAATATATGTATACATATGTATGTATATATTCATTACTGATTTAGGACAAGAAAATAAGTATAAATATGGCATTATAGTGAAGGCCTGCTACAGGCCACCCCAACCAGGATGACCCTCTATAGACAGAGGGCAGCATCATATTGACAAGCCCTGGACTCAACCACACTAATTCCTGTTGGAAGGAAGACACAGAAAGGCATAAACAATCCAGGAAGTTCCTGGAATATGCTCATGATAACTTTCTTCTCCAACTGATAGAGGAGCCAAGAGGCAGAGGTGCTGTAGTGGGGAATGTGATAGTCAGGGGCAGCCTTGGATGTAGTGACCATGAAATAGTGGAGTTCAAGATAACTGTACTAATGAGGAAGGCACACAGCAAGATCACAGCTCTGGTCTTCGGGAGATTGGACTTTGACCTCTTCAGGAACATGTTTCATGGAGTTGTATGGTATAAAGCCTTGGAGGGAAGAGGGACCCAAGAAACCTGGTCAATATTCAAGGTTCAAATCCTCCTCCAAGATGAGGAGCAAAAGCATCCCAACAAAGAAGATGTCAGGCAAAAATGCCAGGACATCTGTACAGGAGAATAGGAACTTCTAGCCAAATGCAAACACAAAGTACACAGAGAGAGAAAGGACAAGTAGGAATTGTGAGGAATACAGAGAAATTGTCTGAGCAGTCAGGGGTCAAGTTAGGAAAACTGAATCCCTGATAGAATTAAACCTTGCCAGGAATGGTAAGAAAAGTAGGAAGAGCTTCTATGGTGATGATAATAGAAAGATACAGAAAACTGAGTTTTCTTTGAAAGGAAATAGGAGATCTGCTTATCTGAGATATGGAGAAGACTGACTCCTGCATTTTGTTACTGTCTACTCCACTCTCATGAGATTCCACATAGAATACCGTGTTCACTTCTTGAGCCCCCAGTCATAAAGATATGGACCTGCTGGCTTAAGTTAGGCGGAGGATCACAAGGATGATCAGAGGGCTGGAACACCTCCCCAATAAAGGCAGCCTGGGAAAGCTGAATTTGTTCAGAATGACAAGGCTCTGGGGAGACCTTATAGCACCATTTCATTGCTTAAAGGTTGCTTACAAGAAAGCAAAGGTGGAACTTTCATCAGGGAGTGCAGTGATATTACATGAGGTAATGATTTCATACTAAAAGAATGTATATTTAGATCAAACCTAAGGAAGAAACTCTTCACCATGAGGGCAGTAGGGTGCTGGAAATGGTTGCCCAGAGAAGTCATGATTATCCCATCTCTGTGAGTGTCCAAAGACAGATCGGAATGGGCTTTAGCAACAAGATATAGTGCAAGATGTTCCTGCCCATGACTTGGGAGGTAGAACTAGATGGTCTTTTAAGGTTCCTCCAGCTGAAATAATTCTATGATTTGTGATTCTGTGTTTTTTTTTTTTTTTTTTTCCTATGATTCTATGATTCTGATATTTTTTATTAGCATTTTGACACTATGTATTTCCACGATAGTAATGAGGTTAAAATATTGTTTCTTGGATTAATTACAAATTGGCTACAGTTAGTTTTAAACAGCTATGTTGCCTACAGGAAACATAAATTATATACATATATGAGGGCTGCTCTGAAAATAATGTCTCCTATTTTATTACGTAGGCCCATAACATCAGAGGTAGATTTTGGTGATATGGCACTAAAGGTTGAACTTTTTTGACAGTATTCCATTACATTTTATGACCACGTGACAGGCAGCAGAGGGGCAGTCTGACAAAACAGCATCTGACATGGAGGCGTGAATGAAGAAAAAGTGTGTAATTGAATTCCTGCATGATGAAAAAGAAATTGTACCTATTGACAGTCATTGACACTTGATGAATTCTTACGGAGACAAACAATGGACATGAGCAAAGTAAAGTCATGGGTTGTGTGTTTCAGCAACGGCATTGTCATAGCAGCTCTGAAACAGATGGTCTCCACTGCTATCACAGATTTTTACAAGCATGGCATGTAGACTCTTGCATATTGATAGTGAAAATTCATAACTAATGGTGGCGACTGTGTTGAAAAAGTGTTTTGTAACTGAGAATTAGCTTTATCATCTGGTGTTATTGTTCTCTTTGTATATATATGCTGTAGTTTCCATGGTAATAAATAGACTTGGGTCAGAGTAACCCATATATTTTATGATAATAAACTGATGTGGACTTTTAGAGGAGTGATAAACAATTTGGATCCATTCTGAATTCCTCACCAGTTGTGCCTCCAATGTGCAGTTCTTTCTTCTTTTTACTCATCTTATGCTAAATGATTAAAAGAATCAAAATTGATACACACATTTATTATGTATTTAAACTAAAAAATATCCTCTACAGTTTATAAAAATTATGAATATCATCTTTATTTCACTGTGGTTTTTGCTGCACTTTTCAAACTGAGCCATAATTTGCTTCTGCAATGAAAGTGAAGGGCATGGGCAGGAAGTCATCACTGGTCCTTTTTGATTGATAGAGAGAATGATTAAAAAGAAACAAACAAACAAAAAAGATAATAAATTCCCATAGGGCTATTTGTTAATAGTTTTCCAAAAAGATTTAGAAAAAAAACAAAACTGTAGTTTTCCCCTGGCAACTCTATGCAAATATCACCATGTCTTGCTCTTTTATTTAAAAATTGTTCTTGCTTGTCAGCCAGCTCTCAAACCTGTCATTGTAGGGAACATGCTTTAGCAGGTGGGTTGGACTTGATGATCTCTTCAGATCCCTTCCAACCCCTGCAATTCTGTGATTATTTAGGGGAAAATATGTATATATAAATATAAATATATATATATATAAAATTTT
>PPHD01020590.1:0-13590 GCA_002909625.1 Bambusicola thoracicus | reverse complement strand
TTATTTCCAAGGCCTCTTCTATTACTTCTTAATCTTTTCTAATGCTGCCACATTTCCCAGTAAGTTAGATTAACATGCAATTTTTACCTAAAAAATATTATGAAGACCATGAAGGTCAACACTGTATTTTCCAAACCACAATGCTAAAATGCATTCCAGAGCTAGATTAATTTGCTTGCATGCTTATTGTGGCTAGTCCAGGCTAGAGAAACACTGGAAAGTAGCAAGTATACCATCTCCTCTCCCCCATATAGTTCTTTTCCAACACTGGTGCCCATGTTTCATTGTGTGCCATTCTCTATTAAATAATTAGCAGACATCACACACGAAGGAGACTGAAGTAAAATTGGAAGTTATGGAGAAAAGAAAACAAACTGTAGAGGGTAACAGGTAATAGATCACAAGATTTCATCTTTATAGAAAGGTCAGTTTTAATATCCTGTTAGGAAACAGCGTAATTACAAAACAGCAAGGAAGGAATAAACAAGAAATCATTTTTCCAATCCTTACACTAGGGTCTCTAATATTATACTATTGAATATTTACACACCCAATAAGACTTCTATTGGATAAGGCCGAAAGAAAAGCACTGCAAAATTGGTACATCATGTAAAAGAATTCAAGAATCATGACTATGAAAAAGGTCTACACTAACACTAAGCACTGGAACAATTCATTTAATCTGTTACACTATTGTTACAGTCTTCATCATCGGGGGGAAGAACAGGAGAAATGCAACTTACAAAGGTGCCTCTTGGCCTGCTGACTCCTGCAAAACCAGAGTATTCCTTCTGTTCGTGGTGAGTTTTGAACTCTTCATCTCTTTCTTTCTTGCAATCCTTTTCTTCTCGAGAACTGGATGAAGAAGAAGATGGAGAGGAAGATGGGGAAGATCTAGCACGGTCCTGCTCTCTTTTTTGCTTACTGAAAAATAGAAAGATACACTGTGTGCTATTTTAAAAGCACAAGATAGACTGTAACATGCTATACTAAAAGGGGCTTCTTTAAATTTTACAAAAAAACTATCCCCCATCTGGTTATAAAGCCACAGGTATATGTAACATTTCAGATGCTAAGGCAAGAAATAGTTTCACTTTCCAGCCTCTTCTTAGATGTTTAAATGGACTAAATGTACACTATTACTAGTGAGTTGGAAAACAGCAGTCTGCAAACCGCAAAGAGTTTTTCTAGGTTGCCATTAAGAGGTTCTGTTACTCTTAAGATCTGCCTTTCTCTGAGGCAGAAAAAAAACAGAAACCAAAGGGAAGAAAACCCTCAAGGCAAAGCTTTACAGAATTTTACATAATTCAGTTTGCACACTGTTGAGAACATACAATATGGGCTGCCCTACGAAGATGCCTGTATGCATTGCCAGTGGAAGGTAATGTGGATACCAGAGTCAGAAAGTATATGGGAAACAGGAAGCATAAGAATTCATTGTATACCCAGTACAAAGCAGGATAATAAATCCCACAGCAAGACTTTTGGTAATCCCCTGAAATTCTAATTCGACCCAATTTACAAGGTAACATTATTCAAAGGAAGGTTACACCTGATGAAACTCTTACCACTGCTACACAGTATCCACTGAAATACGCTAACCTTTTTTTCCTTAGAAAATAGCCCACTGGCTTTAGGAGTGAAAAAACTAAAAAAGATTCCCCTTCTCACCCATGTTAAATCTAAGTAGCAGTAAGATTCTCATACTCTGGGTGTTATGAGTTGAAAAAGTGCGGAATCAAGCATAACGAACCAAAGTTCTTACACAAATTGTTTATAGAAATGTACTGCATTGAAGTCCAACCTCCTGATGTAGCCTGGATAATAGGACAGATTAATTTGTCATTTTTTTTTTCAGTGTTAGCTTGCTATTCCAAAGTTTTTGTCCTCATCCACCATAAGCCGTGTAAAAGACAGATAATACATATTTGCTGTAAAACAAATAATTTTATTTGTTTAAATTTAAACGTTCCATTCAACATTGAAAATTGAAAGCAATTAAGCTTACAATTACAAAAGGTTAATTAGAAGCTAAAAACCTAGATAGAGATTTCAAACGTTTACCTGTCATCTTTGTAAGATTTGTAATCCTTGTAATCTTTTGAAGTTTTCTCCTGCTTTCTTGACCCACTGGATTCCCTGGAGCCCTTTGAGTCTCCTCGCTCTTTACTTCGCTCTTTTCTACGGCGGTCAATGTCATGCCGAAGATCAGCAGAATCACATCTTAATTTTTTATCTCCCTGTAAGCAAAAACACGTCTCTGACTGACATTTTGAAAAGAAAATATCCAGAAGAATCTGTGGAGGTGAACCGTGCCTCAATTTTCAAGACAAGACAGAATTTACAACAACTCCTTAGCACATAAATTGAGCTTAAGTGAATGCCCTTTACAGGCTACGTGTGAGAACAGCTAAGATTTTCCATTTTAAACAAGTGTTCCCATGGAGCCAACAGGACATCTCTTTTCTGATGCAGACTGACCATAACGTATTTTCTGGTAGGCTATCTTAGCAGACATTTTTTCCTGTTAATTATCGCTAGCAAAGCACATGTACATTTACAAATTCAGCCATACTACTGTGTATCTCAGCACTTTTTTCTCCTATTCCTCGTCCTTGGACACAAAACGTGCCAAGAAACAACCAAAAGAAAGGAAGTTAGGAGGCATTTTGATCCTATATGCCACAATATCAACATACTCACGTTGTGCCACACAAACTGGCTTCTTGGTAAGACATTTTACTCACAGAAAAAAAAAAAGTTTTCAAAAGCAAATAATCCACATAATGTAAGTTGTTCTAAAAGACTGATAGACACAACCTTACATGAAGTTAGAAGTTCACATTCAAAGGGAAAAACACTACATTAAGTTTAGAAACAGATACTTAACGTTTACTTAGAACCTACTTTTTGACTTTCTTCTTTAAAGACCCTCTCTTCACCTGCTAAACGGGTATGCTTCCTCAGGGCACTTGGAGAGATGTCAATCCTCCTAAATGTGAAATAAAAGCAGTGTCTAGCCATATGCATATGCAACTGTTTATGGCCTCACACAGTTCAACAGAAGTCTGAATAACAAGGCACTTTAGCAGCAGAACAAACTCTTGCATATGAAGTCCCACCATAAGAATACAGGAGTGAGCTAAAAATTAAAAACCTTGGTTTTATTCTGTGAAGTGCACTAGAAGATAAATACACTAAAACGGCTGTTTGATTTTTAACATTTCCAGGAGAGATTTCAAGATAACAGTTATTCCAGAAGATCAGAATATATAGCCAGTTTGACATCCAACCTTCAAAAAAAAAACCCATCAACACTGATAGCTTGTTGTATAGTTTAAGTTGCGTCTCAGTTCAGAGACCTTACAAAGTTGAAAATTGAGATAATATGACATGACATGCAACACAAATACAGTACACCTTATCACGTAGCCAAAAGCATATGATCAGAAATTACAACTGCATGTCTATCTTCTTACCTTCCATGCTCTCACAGAAAAAACCGCTATGAACTAATAGGTACAAAAACTAAAGTGATATGAGATGGAACATCTCACACTGAAGAATAAAGCTGAAGATGAAAGGAAACCCCGTACACGCAAGACATTTCTCTCTCAGTATTTGAGCATTGTATGTGAGAAAAGTAAATACATCCCAAATGAGATGCAGAGGTAGAAAAGACATCTGCTATAAAGTCATAGATGAAGTCAGAGATGATTCATCTGAGTTTTCTTTTACCAAAATGTTTTTGTTTGATTTTGGTTTTTTTCCCAGCTTTGTTGTTGTTGTTTTGGTTTGGGTGTTCTTTTTTTTTGTTTGTATTTGCACAGAAATCAACGAAGTATTACATACAGAACAGAAATAAATACTTTGAGTTCTTGAACAAGAAACATCAGCAGATATTATTTGAGACATAAGCAATTAACATATACCTATGTATTTCTGGGCTCTTTTGCCGAGTGCAGTGCTCTTCAGTTGCTTTTTGATATGCAGTGAACCTCTCATTTAGGGTCATTCCAGCTGACTTGAAGTATTGCTCTGTTGGTTACAACAGAAAAACACTGTTTCATTAGTTTAATTCAACTGACAGGTATTTTACTCCTGACAGAAAGGCAAGTAGCAGGCAAAAACAATATTTCCAGTAAATATATCAGAATGACAAGCAAGTGTTGGCTTTTCCTATTCTTACACATTCTGTAATCCAAACAAAGATAACAGTGCACAGAATCACTGCAAATCTACTTATAACTACACCGTGGCTGTATTAGATCTAATTCAAGCATCATACATGGACTAGACTTGTTCATTTTCAATGACATTCCTCTCTAATGAAATAAAAGAACAATTTAAGTGATTTTCTACTTTGTCCGTAAGAAAAAAAATAAGATTACTTCGAGTCATGAATATTTGCAAGAAGTACATTTTACAACTCATCTCAACTTTAAGTTAGTGTTAATTCAGTGACAACATTTAAGTAATGTATGCTTCAATAACTACACGGATGACCTAATAACGAGTCATTTCTTAAAATAATACCATTTGTTGATTTGAAGTTTTAACGATAACGATTCAAGACAATTAACACATCCAAATGTAAATAAATTCATTTAAGCATCTGGCATCTTGGCAAACCTGACAACTTCTCTGACAAATTTGCCCTTACTTTCAGAGACAGTTAAATTAGCAACAGCAAAACTCAAGTTTTCAAACCAGCTCAACAAATGTGTTTAAATGTAATATAGAAATACATAAAGTCACGAGCTATGAAATGTTACATATGAAGCAAGCTATCTGCTTAACAGGTCAACATACATCTGTATCAACTTACCGCCCGGCATCCAGTATTTGTCTCATAACCAACCATTAAAACTTGAAACGGCCACTACAAGGGTAGTGCCTCAATCATAATTCCATCAAACACAGGAATTTGAGCTAGCAACTCTGTTTTTATGCCATTTTTGCCAGGAAGACAGAAGGTTCAACTTTGCCTGTTTGGCATCTGTATCTTTCAACAGCTATTTTACTTTTGTAACATGGATTTTGCCATTTCAAAACACATTCCAGGACCTATTTATAATGAAAAAGAAAACATCACTGGGCATTTTCAGCTCTACATTAATCAAGAGCTGTTCAGACTGGTCGCATCACACCAATAATGAACATAACTTCAAATTGTCAAAATAGTTACTAAATCTGATCATAGACCACAGTAAGTTTGAAATGCATAGAGAAGTTCTCCTTTCAAAAAACAGTCATTACTTTACATATACCAAAAGCTTGACCAGATACTCTGTTAAGCTGTCATATTTACCAGTTAGCTGTTTAACACAAGTCTACAGGAGAAGTCTTAATTTTGTGATCAATATGTAAGAGTTTCAATAATATTTCACCTTCAGCTTACACGTGCCATTTAAGCCAAGCTCTCACCAGACACAGTCTTTGATCTCTTATCAATAAAATGATTTTCTAGCAATGATTGTTACACTCTAAGCAGGTGTCCCAATAATATTTTGAGTCTACTATATTAACACAACCTATTACCACTACTGTTTTTTCCCAAGCAATTCAAAAAACAGTCGTTTGGCCTTAGTTGCCTAGAGTTACTTCAAAAACAAACTAAGACTTGAAAAAACATACCTCTACCACAAAATCTGTCCTTTTTTAAAAGCTAAAGTATCTTTAAAACAATGCACACAGATAGACACACCCAAACTTCTCACCTCATTTAGCATTTTGACATTCCCCTTTTATATGATGATTGGGTAAGTAACGTTCACCAGCAAATTCTTTCATAGTATATTAAATACAAGAATAAGACAACAGCCTGGTGAAATTTAAGTGAATGCTACAGAAAAAAAAAAAAAGAATTTAAAAACACTCTAGATATCCTCACTGGATTTTAAGGAATTACCTATTCTTGAATGAGAAAACTTTGTCCGTATGTGACTTGAATAAAATACACCCACTTTGTCAGGCTTTTTTCCCCCACAAGAAAGCGCTTTGATTTTATTACAGTAAGCAACAGGCACTACTGTTAAATTGGAAAATAATTAGCTTATAAACAATTTAATGGAGATTTCCTTAACCCATGCTAAGCCTCTAGAAGTTAGATTCTCATGTCCAACAACACTGTCAAGTAAGAATAAAATGAAGCAGTGTATTTTAGGATCATTTAGAGAACCACTTCTTACACTTTGTTAGTTTGAGATCAAAACCAGCTTTCCAGTAAACATCTGGATATGAGTTCTAAGGTGCTCCAAAAGGAGATGCAATGCTATATGAAGTGGTGAAAAGACATTCAAGTAGAATTGAAGAAAAAAGATCAAGCAATTTATTATGCTTAAGCTTTACCAAAAAAATTTAACAAAGTATGTGCTACTTTGGCTTAAAAAATTGAACAAGAAACACAGTACAACTATACTTATGTTCTACACTGCTTGCTTTTTTGATACTTGTTTTGGTGGCTATTATTTCTCTAATTATTATACATATACCTCAAAGGAAAAGTTCAACTAAATCAAAATTAAGAAGGTTGAAAGCTTCCTGTACTACAGACAGCAAACAGTCTTAGCTAACAGTCTCAAATGCTACTGTTGAATGTGTAAATTGAACACGTACCTTTGACATGATGAACCAAGGACACTATATGCTGAATAAATGACTCTGACGTGCTTTTGCTGGCCTGTGGCAACTTAATGTGGTCAAAGATGGATCTGAACTCTTGCTCCTTCTTGACGGAATGGACAAGTGTGCTAGCAAGCAGCCTGTCTTTAGTCAAGGAAGCAGGTCTAAAATGCATCAACAACAGAAAAGACACACAAAAAGAAACCACTAGTTTAAATAAAGATGAGTGACACTGCAAGCAGGTGGAGAACTATTTTGTCAAGTGGAATAATTTACCTATTGGAATCATCAAGAGGTACTGGTGCCATTTTGAGTTTAACTTCAGGACGATGGGAGTCACTGGCTATCATTTTGATCCTAAGTGGGCTCTCCTCTCTGAAGGTGGATTTTTCTCTCGCATCCAGATTCTTGTGTAGAGGGGGACTGTAATCAAAGAGTTCTTTGAGCTTTTCAGACTTTACCTGCTCAGGTGACTGAGTTTCTTTCTTCATCGTTAGTCTCTCAGAACTCTTGTCTTCTTCCTTGTGCTTATCTTTTGTTGTACTAGGCCTTTCTGCTACATAGCCAGTCTCTTTAGGCTTATAACTTTTCTCATCTCTAAATCCATCGCTCTCTCTATTGCCCTTCATTGTTATTTTAGATTTGTATTTGGTTCCTTCCTCCTCAGCATTCCGGTGAGATGCAGTAGGAAAATTTTTACCCTGATCTGCCAGGACAGACTTTCTGAACTGTCTGTAATCCTCTGTCTCCTCTGTGTCCTCCCCTTCAGAGTCATTAAACTTCTCTTTCCCAGTCTCTTTATCAACGAAAAAGTCTAAAGTTTCCTGATCCTCCCATTCCCTTTCTCCCTCTGTCCTCCCTTTTTCTGATCCTCTCTCCTTCTGGGCCTCCTTCTCCCTGGTATTACCCCTATCAAGCAGGTATACTCTAGACTCTTCATCTGTGTACCTGTGGATAGCAAAGAAGAGACTGGTAACTCTGGATTGCATTCATTCCGGTTCACTTGCATTGCTCTTATGTGTCAATCCTACACCAATAAGAAAAAAAAAAACACACTCCACTGAGCCATTCAACTTCAGCAAGTAAATTTCACACGCTGTTCATACTATACTAACTGTCACCTATGCACTACTGGAAACATCTGAAGAAAATAATGCCTCTCTGTAGAACACGTAGGAATTCTCCACTAGAGTTTGTAAAGAGAGCTAGTGGTTAGTTTGTTCATTCTAAATTGGTATGCAGCTTCACATACTCTTACACCAGTCTTTTCCCTATCGAAGAAATATAAAACTTTGATAACTCAAATATGAATTAATCTGAGAGACAGATGCATGTCCTAACTACATTCACAAACTGATTTTAGCTACTGCTTTGCCTGTATGCTATCTTCACATAAGTCTGATACACATCCACCAGCAGCAGTAAGTCTAACCTCAAACAAGTCTGACCTTGATTTTTTTTTCCATCTTCTATCAGTATATTTTCACATACTAAAAATCATTGACAGGGTAAATTCATTTAAAAATCATATGACCATATCTATATTTGTCTATAATTCATTTTTCTAATAAACCCACCAAAACGCAAGGCAAGTTAGAAAGAAACAACCTAATGTCGATAAGGTAAGATAACTTTCTTCTTCAGTTACTACTGTATCAAGTATATCAAATATTTTAAGAACAAATTTGGAAAAGCACGCATTCCATTGTTCCTCGCATCAGTAGAATTATGTTCCAAGAATACTAAGACCTATCATCCTTCTTAAGTAATGCAAGTCAAGAAAAAGTTGTCACACAGCACCATACAATTAGCAGTGAATACTGTTTACGTTAACAAATCAATCATAATACAACATCTCGGTTTTCAGACTTTGCATTTCAAATTACATAAAGCATTAAAACATTTAAGTGCTTGAACAGAAGCTGGTGTCAAACGAGCAAGTCTGATCCATCCTTCCAATTAGTATTTTTCTGAGCAGTAAATGGAGTACAGGAAAATGTACGACAAAGGAAAAACAGAAAGGAGTTCTACAGGGATACTGGTCCCTGTCTCCACTAATCGCCCAACAAGAACTTGAAGCATCCTAAAGGAGGAGAAAGTTCAATTCTAATCAGACTAAAATTATTAGGAATACTCATCAGTATTTCATATTCCCTTTTCCAAGGCACAGCGATGATCTTGTAAAAAAAAAAATCCTGTAACAGACAGTATTTGAAGATGCAATGTTAATTTTGTAGTTTAATTCCTACCTTTTCAGAAACTTTCCACCTTTTACAGTTTCCTGTTCCCCGGTCTCAGGATAAAATGAACGTGTTCGAGGCTCCTCACGGGGAGCGCTCTGTGATGGGATTGTCTTTGCAGGGCTTCTCCTCGAAGGGATGTGATGCAACGGGCTATTCTGAGAAGGACTATAACGGCTAGAACCATTTCCAACAGAACCAGAGCCAGACCTCTCAGGACTATGCTGAATGGAATGGGAATGTTGAGGTGTGTCCTTTGCTGAGTGGGCTGTACTAAGCAAAGGGGCATCAGAGCAAGATGAACTCTGACTAGGTGGGGTGGCAATAGAAGGACTGTGGGGTGACCTCGGACTGTTATCATACGCCGAAAGGCCAGGCCAAATGTCGCCAGAAGCTGCTGATGATTTATTAAAATCGTCAAGAGATTCTGATGGGTCATGTTCAAATGTATCTTTCTGTTCGTCTTGTGACTTATTTTTCAAAGGGCTATCTTGCAAAGGAGCCCCTTCAGTTTTCTTTGCCTGCTTTTCCATAGACCCTCGTCTTTTGGAAGAGACAGGTGATTTGCTGTATGGGGATGAAGAACGAGATGAAGAGGACCTTGGGGACCTGGAAGATCTGTAAGATCGACGAGATCTGCTCCGGGACCTCTGTGAAGACACAGACCTTCGCTTTGGACTTCTGGAACGTGAACGGCCACGCCGAGGGCTTCGGGAGTGTCTTCGGTTCCAGACAGGCCTATAACCTCCACGATGGTATCTACCACCTCCTCCTTGGTAATACCCTCTACCTCTTCCTCTGTAACCATAGGGACGTCTCATTCCTCTATTATTTCTGTAATCTCTGCGATAATCTCTAGAATAAACACGATCCCTGCTGCGAGACCGTGAGTATGTCCTTGAACGAGACCTAGAACTAGAATTAAAAAACAAACGTTAACATTTGACAACTGGAGAGAGAAAAAGAAGTGCCTCAAGACTAAATGCTAGCTCTCTCTAATGCAGTCAGAACGGTAAAGGAGGCAGAATAACAGTCTTCAAGTAAATTTTTTCATAAGGAAGTTTAATAAACACTGATTTTCTAAGGAATTGTGAAACTTAGACTTCAGCATCACATGATTAAGACATTACCAGCCTCAATGGCTTGCTCTGCTGTTTTTTGTTTTTGTTTGTTTGTTTTAAGAGATCACCACCACTCTGGAGCATGGCACTCAGTTCTCCATCCACCACTGTTCATAGCCTGGAACACGACATTAGATCACCCCCAATTTAATTGAATATATCAGCATACAGACAGCATCAGCTGATAAGACAGTAAACACTGAATTCCGCCATCTCTTATTAAAGAAGTGGCTACGTCCAATGGTACGAAAGTGAAGGAAAAGACCGGAAGCAACTGAGAAGACACGGTAAAGTTTATCTGCTGAAGCCTTAAGTTACTCCAGACCTGAAAAGGTACACGAGAAAGGCAGAAAAAAAAAAAACTATCAGGGAAAGAGACAGGACAAAGAGAAAGGGGACAGGAGAATCAAACCAAGAACACATCAGGAAGAACCACTAGCATTCTGAAACTATACCGAGGTACAGGAAAGATACAGGAAAAGAGCAGAACAGTCAAATTTTAAACAAACAGAAGTTTTATTCAAAGCAGAAACTCGTTATTGTCTAAAATAAAGATCCCAGCCTCATGCAAATGAAAAACAACTTCCAGACAAAAGTCAATATACAAAAAACAATTTTTCACATAGTACGACATGAAAATACCTGTATCTCTTTTTTCTAGAGTGTGACCTGGATCTTGACCTAGAGCTGGACTGAGATCTGGACTTGGATCTTGAAGAATGTGATCTAGAGTTAGATCGACCCATTTTTCCCAGTAGATATACTTCTTCTGAGAAGGAAAAACAGTCGAAGGGAGGAAAAAGAGAGGGATGGAACTATTTAGAGACTATGTAAATAATGTAAGATTTTAATATTCTAAAACAAGAATACTAGAAAGAGGTACAGCACTACCTAAGTAGAAGAACTTGAAAGAAAATACATTTATTAGCAACTTAAATCTCAACGTACAACATTTTGAACAATATGAGACTTAACACAACTACAGTGCAAACTATTTGTTTGAAAAGAAAATATAAAAGGTTTCTCAGGTTTAACTGCAAACTGATCCTGTATGAAAGGAGATAAGTAGGCAATAAAAAAAAACATTTCCACAAATTAGGACGAGAAATAACGTAAGTCCAGACCATTACACATTTGTGATCTAGATCTAAATTAAAACTAAGCTATAACTAAATATAAACATTCCATTCATTTTATACAGTTTATCATTATGACCATAGAATAGTGGTCAGAACTGTCAGGTACTCCCAGCCCTCCTCCTTCAAATAAAGCCCTTGAAATTTCTGCTTAGGCTGGAATCATTGTGTAAAAAGATTTAATTTTATTTTTTTTTTTTTTACCCAAAGCAACATGTCCAATTCAAGTATAGACTTGAATTGTCTCAGCATTTGTTCATTTCTATTCTGAGACAATTCTATTTTGTTTCTCACAGTATCCTTCTGTACAAAATGTCCAGCACATAGCTAGACCAAAACATGGTACAATAGCAAGCAATCAGTCGACGGGTCAGGCCCAAAGGGTTATAATAAATGGGGTTACAGCAGGCTGGCAGCCAGTCACTAGTGGGGCTCTCCATGACTCCATTTTAGGGCCAGCTCTCTTTACTGCTCTCTGAAGTGACTTGGATATAGGACTAGAAGGTGTTTTGAGCAAGCTTAATAACAATACTAAACTGCGAGGAGTTACTGATTCCACAGAGGGTGGAGAGGCCTTGCCAAGAAGTCTATACAAATCAGAGAGAGCTGGACAATCACCAACCACATGAACTTGAACAAGAGCAAGTGCCAAATTCTGCACTGGAGAAGGGGTAACTCTGGCCACACAAACAGACTGGGGGATGAGATGCTGGAGAGCAGCCCCACTGAAAGAGATCTGGGGCTCTTACTGAAAAGCAAGTTGAACATGTGCCCAGACAGCCAGGAAGGTCAAGCATATCCTGGGGTCTATCAAGCACTGTATTTCTAGCCACTCTACACTGCACTTGTGTGGTCTCACCTTGAGTACTGTGTGCAGTTCTGGGCACCAGAGTCAGAGTACAAAAGGCACATAAAACTATTAGAGAGCATCCAGAGGAGAGCCACAAAGATGGTAAAGGATCCAGACAGGAAGATGTGTGAGGAGTAGCTGAAGACTCTTGGTTTGCTCAGCCCAGAGTAAAGGAGACAAGAGGGGAGACCTCATGACAGCCTATGGCTTCCTCAGAAGGATAAGCAGAGGAACAGGTACTGATCTCTCTCTGGTGACCAGCAACAGAACCCAAGCGAACAGCATTAAGCTGTGATAAGTGAATTTGAGTTGAATATCAGGAAAAGGTTCTTCACTGTAAGGGTGGTCAGACACTGCAACAGCCTCCCCAGAAGAGCGGTCACAGCACTGAGCTTGCCAGAGTTCAAGAAGTGTCTATGCAACACACACAGACATATGGTCTAATTTTTGGGCGGTCCTGTGTGGAGCCAGGAGTTGGACTCAGTGATCCTTATAGGTCTCTTTCAACTCACGATATTCTGTGATTCTATAATCTACGACTTCACAAAGTTTCAGTGGAAGTCTAAAATATTCTTAAAAAGCAAGATATAAACCCTCTAATTTTATTTAATAACAATAATTTTGCCTCATTAACATTTTCTTCTGAGATTCCCAGCTTAAAAAATAATGGGTCACAGGAGAAAAACTGAATATAAACTGGTGACAACTATTCACATTTTCAGCCCTTAAACGCTATCTACAATTATTAATAACCACTAAAAGAAATGGAGAAAAAAGAATCAACTTTTAGCTTTTGTACTGCAAACAAGCATAAAATCTCCAAATTAGCATAATGAAAATATAAGCTCAACACAACAAGCACTTTTTGTTACACTGATTTTTACACATAGAGTTGATACATTATCTGAGAAGAAATACTGAAAACAAATAAATTGAATTACAGCTTAAAGTTAACAAAATCACAGAGATTTTATACACATGTAAGCAAATCCAAAAGAAAAAAAAAAAGACCAACCTTTCCCTATCACTGGTCACTCTTGCCCCATTTAACTTTCCCCCATCACAGTTGCACTGAGTTTGTGTGGCCCCAAAGAGACTAATCTCATCTGAAACTAACCTAGGGAAAATATATATTTCATTATATATATATAATATATAATATTTTTAAATAATATATAATACAGTTTTAGCCTAAACTAGCTTTCCAATTAACTAAAATTATTTAGCTCAGAGAATACATTATAAGCCGTCCTTCCTAATGGCTCTTTCCATTTAAAGAAAAGTAAACAAACATCACATACTCAGAAGACTGGTTTTAGTTCTTTGTGTTCAATTAAATGCACAGAAGATGGATTACAATCTCTTATGCTATCTAGTTCATAGACAAGTTTTTAAACAGCTACAAGACATGAAGCATACCAATCTTCCTACAGCAACAGAACAAATGTTTTTCTATTAAAAGGAAATTTCAGACCAAACTTTAGATACACAGTAAGTCTACAAAACCTAATCTCAGTTTTAAAGAAAAAGGAATATTGGATTTTCCCTGTATAGAACAACAACATTTGTACATTTGCATTCTTATACATAACAAGTGAACGTATGGTACAATAGTTGAC